>APFE030372899.1:0-13450 GCA_000404065.3 Pinus taeda
TCATGTGTTCGTCCAACCGTGAGCAAGTCTTCTAGCATGTGCTCCTTGTTCATCACATTCATCATCACATCATGTCTCATCCATGTACCTGTTTCTGCAATCACTCATGATGAGACAAAACTAAATCCATAAATCTCATAGTCTAACATGATGTGTTATCTTTCATTTCTGGGTGTAGGTTACTGGGAGAAAGGACAAGGCTCTGAAACAATGCAGAGCACATTTCATGCCAGGATGAGAGGCTCCACAGAACTATGGAGAAAAATACACAGAGGTCACTGAGAGGCTGGGTTGAGTAGTCTAGAACAATAGTGACATCTGTGAGATTCAACTCCGTTGGGACATAGAACTGTGCAATTTTTCCGAGGAAGGCAACGCAGTTAGGAGGAGATACTGGCAGTGAAAATTGTGTAGATTTCTAGAGAAGGCTGGGAGTGGGTTCTGAGAGCTTGCTCGTCAAATGTGTGAAGATCTGGGAGGCAATCATGCAGGACACGTATGTGTAGTTTCTGGGTTGAGCAGGGTGTCGGGCAGTAGGTGGAATGTCTAATTAAACTACACAATTTTCAGGAGGAGTGGAAAGGAGGTCGACAGGGGTATTGACTGACAAAACTATGCAATTTCCAAAGACAGTACAGTGACAAGAAGTAGGTGCCTGTCCCTCTTTTCTGCATAATTTATTCAGGAAGTGGAAACAGACAGGCTGGCAGCTTCTTCACAATTTTGGCGATGAGTGCAACCATGGGTCACTACCTAGTTAAATTCTCTAGTTGACGAGTAGGAGGCTTGATAGATAGGCTTGCGGGAAGCGTAGATTGAGATAGCGTCTTTGGCAACTTCTGCACTATTCTGGGTGACAGTCAGCTAGTTTTATTCCAGGATTGTGTAGTGCAGACTACATGGAGGGCAACCTCAACCTCTATATAGTTTTGGGCAACAGTGCTTGGTCACTGAGGGTTGAGGCTGTGTAGTGTAGCTCAGTGGCGGTTCAGCTGATGGAGGCTAGTTTGGTCAACACATTTTTCAGAAAAAATGGCCAAGTGTGTGAGCGAGTGAACTTGTGTATACATGACCTTATGAACACACACTCAACATGACTAGATGAAAAGACACCTCAGACCACAAGGCAACATATGCTAAGTGTGACTAAGTGTGCGATTGTCTAATGGTGAAAGTGACAAGTACAACACTTCGGATAGACCTTTAGATGACCATGACGACACTTGTGAAATAGTTCTTACAACATGTGTGTGAATTTGACAGGTGTTTACATAGTCGAAACAACTCATGCACATGAAGAAAAACCTCGATATCACTAGAAAAAGGTCACAAGAGTCACATGGAAATCAACATGCCGAAGACAACAGTTGATCAAAAAAGCAAAAATGAAGCAAGACATGTAGAGGAAACACGTGAAATAACATTTTGTGTTTGCACACATGCATTTTATTGAAGACAAGATGATGTAACAATGAAAACAATCCTACAAAATCAATTAACAGGTGTACTTCGAAAGGTGTTCTTTACTTACCATACTTACCCTCAAGATGATCATGCATCTAACGGAGTTTGCATGCAGTCCTGATCTTTTTCCATCACTTGGTTCCTTTGTATTTCTCCTTAACTCATTCAAAGTAATCTTAGCATGTCACCTTTTCCTGTAGTCTTTAAGAGATAGATCAACACAGTTTTAGCGGATGGTGATTATTGCCAAAATGAGGTCATGGGAGGCCCATCTGCGCAGTTTCTTCATCCAAAATAGATAGGACAACTTGGACAACACTTTGATGTTTTGAGGCATAGGACATTGTTATGGGATTGGGTCATGGGAGGACACCTCTGTACAATTTCTAAGTGCACTGCAGCCTGGGTAGCTGAGAGGCAATACTGTGTAGTTTATGGTTGCAAGGCAGACTGAGTGTAGCATTGTTTTAATCAATCCTAATTGACCGAGGCTACAACATTTAATTGTCAACCCAAGGTAGGTCTTGCTGTTTTAATGGCGTTCACACTATCTGTGCTTATACACTACAACCAAGAATCAGGAAATTGAGAAAATAGTAAAATATGATGCTGAATCAAATTATTGAATCAAATCATTCATGTAGACATAAAAACACTCCACAAAATTAAATCACACTTCACAACTATCCAAGTAAGGGCGCACCACATAGTAACTAGTATCTACTCCAACTGGTTACTACCATTTTGTTTATTAAATCAATGTAACAACATAATATAAATGGGAACAACAACGAATGCAATTCACAATTTGTACAACAACAACAAGAAATCATAAACAATTAGTGAAACTAGAATGTACACTACCTATATCACTGCAATCCCTACCAAAGAGGAGGGCCCTTTGTCCTTAGCAGGGTGCAGGACTAACACAAAAGTAATTAAATAATCAACTGAAGATTAGTAACATCATTACTGTGATGATTGATATTAAAACTGATTCAGAGTTATAGAAGCAGAGTAATAATACTCTTCTCTATGTTGTATCCTTGTACATAGGAAATCAAGTTCTTTTATAGTTATTAGATACCCGAAATTAGAAACTTATCAATCATGATAATCTCATGATTCTCATGTTGATAAAAAATAAAAGTAGTTACAACCTAATTCTAAATACAAATATACATTAGTTAGGATTGCAATTGCTTGGGTTTGTTTCTTCCAAAATAAACAATTCCTAATGCCAACAACTGTTATGCGAAATAGTACCCACATCTGCCAGCTTCGGTGAAATCGATGGCGACAACATCCTTGGTGCAACAGTGGACCTCTATATCAGCGCATAGTGTAACAACATCTTGTGACAACATCTAATGTGTAACAACAACTTGTAACAACATCTAATGTGTAACAACAACCTGTAACAACATACAGGGTGTAACAACGAACTACTCTACCCTGCCCAGTAGTTAACCAGTGTTGCCTATCTACTCCATAACCTTTTCCCTCTGAGAAACACCTGCAAAGGAGAAGAGCTTCCCTAGAATGCTCCTTCAATGCTTCCCCAGTTAGCCACAAAAGGGAATAAAGCATCGTATTATTCAGTAAAATATGGCAAAGTAACATGACAGTAAAATAGGTCATAAAGGTGAGAAAACAGGGGAATTAATCATGCAAATTCATAGGCCTAGAGGATAAAAGGACCAAAACTAGGGAAGAAGGTGCAAAAAATAGGTAAAAATCCGCACCGAACACTAACTAACTGAGGGACAATACTATGTAATTTTTGTTTACATTGGGTTCCATCCAGGGAAGGACACTAGAGGAAATCACTAAACAGTTTTGGATGCCAAGGGAGGCTGGGGTCTATGTGCACTATGAAGTTTCAGCAGGCAAGGTAGGAAGCTTGATGGTTGTAAAAACAAAGTGCATAGTTTCAGGAAGCCAAATGAGGCTAGGTTGTTCAGGAAATTCGCCAAGTGTGAGATCAGTGAAACAAATGCAAACAATGATAAGACTTTACTATGATCGCACACAAACACTTAGTGATGCGACATAGAACATCCAGAATGCATAAGACATACTTTTATTGATGCAACAATGTTCATGGAAAGAGTGTGTGAAGTGAGTGTGAAACATGCTTGTGTGATGATAACAACTTATGCGTGCATGTCTTCCCTTAAAGAACAACAACACTCCCTTTGTAGGACAAAGGACAATTCCTATGCCCAAAGATGACGCATGCTACATAAATATGAGAACATGAAAAACTCTTAAAATCAAGGAGGGGTAGCTTGAGATCATCAACTTAACAAAATGTGAGCAAGGAAGATCGATCACAAGATCCAAGGTAGGATCCGAAGTTTTTCATCCGAGCCAAAATTTTGGAGGGTGGTTGTAGCTACTATAACAAGTAGCTACAAGTGAAAACCACTCATGGAAAGATGGCATTAGTCTGCAAATATCCTAGTCTCATTCTCTTCATGAAATCCATTGATTGACCTAAAATTAGGTACTGGACTGGGAGGAAGGCTCAAGGATTCTGCAGTGCACTGCTCTAGAGGCCAGGAGTGAGGGATTGATGCTTGTGACTATGCAATGAGTAACACTAGAAGCCTAGGAAGTATAATTGTGTAGTTTAGGGTCTTAGTGAGGCAATATTGAGCCCTCATACTATGAAATGTGTAGCTCTGGGGGGAGAATGGTTAGTGGATTACACATTTCAAGGACTCAAGGGGACAACTTGATGACTGAGACTGCGCAATGCGCAACAAGAGACTAACTAGAAGGCTAAATTGCAGAATTTTTTGGAGCAAGAGACTGATATTGAGCACTGTGACTACACAATGCATAGTCCTTAGAGACAATGATTTCACCTTGTGTAGTTATAGGAGCCAAGATAGGTTTCTTGTTGCATGAGGCTATCGAATGCGTCATTCAAGGAGGAAATTTGGGAGGAGGTTCACTAGAGAAGGATCAGTTGTAGAAAATGACTGTGTGGGACCAGAGAGCAATGAGATGGGACCAAAATATTACTTGAACATTATCACACAATTATATATGATCAATGACTTGACAAGGAAGCATTTACCACCCATAATCAACATGTCCTCATTGAAATGATGATAAAACAACAGTAACCTCTAAATATAATAAAAAAAAATCAATTGATTTTTGACTCTGTTACTACACAATAAGACTTGATTATGTAATCTGATGAAAAAGAAATTCCATTGATTTTTTACTATGTATGTAACTGCATGTGGGATGATTTGAATCTACAACTTTGTAACTGATTATGTAGAAAATAATGTTTGAATTGTTTCCATAAGGTGATCATGTCTACTTTTCCTTTAAGATGCTCAATAACCCATCGTTTGATTGCTTCAATGATCGGGAAAGAACTACATATATTTTACGGGCTCTTCAAGGTTTTAAAATGGGGGTAGCCATCAGAATCTACAGTCAAATTATAGGTACATATAAACGAAAAGCATGATATGAACTAAAAGCATGATCAAATTGTTTTCCTACCATGCTCACCATTTTTCCTTTTCCTTTTGAGCTAGTCCATAGTTCATGTTATTTCTTTAATGAACGAAAAGAGCTACATATAGCATGTAAATAGCATGCTATATTAAATTTAAATAGCATGTAAAAGTCCATTTCATGTTGTTGATTGGATAAATAAAATATATACAACAAAAAACAATATATTATACTTGCACTCAGAATCCAAATACATCAGAATTTGTTTAATATTTACCCATATGTCATAGTTGGACTGAGAGTCCAAATTACAGTAAGGACGCGACAGAACTTGATATCTGTCCAAAGCATGATTGAATTGTTTCCCTGAGATGCTCTCCTCTTTTTCTTGTACTTTTAAGCTGGCCAATAGTCGATCGTGCTAATGCTTTAATGAACTGTAAAGAGATACATATAATGAACGTTGGCTTGGGGTCCCAGCGTTTTATATGGGAGACTATATTAGAATTTACAATCGGATTACAGTCAGGACACGACAGCACTATGATATGGGAGACTAAATTTAACATCGGATTACAGTCGACAGCACTTGTATTCATAAAAAGCATGACAGCACATGAAAGGTATGAAATATTATATTCTTGTGCTTTTCCTTTTAAGTTGGTCCATAGTTATCTCGTTATTGTTTCAATAAGTTGGAAAGATTTCCATATATTGTACTGTGAGTAGTTATTAAACATCAGCTTATTATTTTTGTTCTTTTATTTTCTCAAAAATATTACATTATTTTTTATAAAAATATCATGCATTAGTTTAATAGTTTATTAAACTAATTAGGTTCTGTTTTTTTGCCTTTTTGTTATTTTATTTTTTAAAAATATTACATAAATTTTTATAAAAACATTATGCGTTAGTTTAATAATTAAATTAATTAAGTTACTGTTTATTTTGCTTTTTCATCCCATTTATGGAGTATTATATTATTTCATTTTTATATTAAATATTATATATATTTCTATTCATCTATTTTTAAATTTAAAAAAAAAATAGAAATCAAAATATTTTAATTTCTAATATAATTAATACTAAATAAATATTTATAACAAAATAACTTTAATTTATATAAATATAATAAATTTATAATAAAAATAAATTAACTGATATTAATAGTCAAAACGCCTAACGTTATAATACCTTGAGTAGTATATTTGCTATCAAAATGCTTTATATTGTAGACTATCATCAAAATTTACTATAAGATTAAGATTGATGTATGGCAAGTCTTGATATCTATGGATGCTTTTCTCCTTTTGTTTTCCTTTTAAGTTGGCCCATAATCAAGGCATTGTTCACGGAGGACCATAATTTTTATTTTTATTTTTGTCAATTTTGTAAGAAGATTAAAAAAAAAAAATATGACGGTTGGAGTGTTTAAATTAATCTTTTTTATGATATAAATGGATTCAATATTTAAAATCTTAAAAATTGACAATTATAATTTAAATTTCCAAAACTTTCATGGAAATTTCATCAAAATCCAAAATTTCCATTATTTCCTTGACAAAAATATAGCCTCTTTGAACCTATTCCTTTACATATATTTTACGTGCACTTGGCGGCCAATTACTTTATGAGGGACACTGTGATTTGTTCTTTTGTGATATTTTTGACACAATACTTATCACACAATCACACAAGATTTTCTATAACAATATTGTGAATGCTTTGGAAAAATAATATCGTGTATGCGTTATGGCCAGCAATACAAATAGAAATTACAGATGGTGAATGTAGCGTTCATGGTCAGTTAATTCACTTCACTCACACACCAATTCGTTGGCAAGAAACTTGGGATCACGTAGCTCTCACTTTAGTCACTTGGGAAATATTTTCAACGATTCTTTTTCCTTGGTCATTAGAGATGTGAAAGTGTCATGGAAGTAGGGATGTCATTTTCATATATTGCTTGACATATAAAAGGTAGAAAATGTTCTATATCTCTATATATCAATTATATTTAATAATATAGTTGTGTTAGTTGATGGTCTACATGTGGGGTGGATTTGTTACCATGGCTCGCCATGATTGAAGAGGATTGATAAGGTTTATCATGGTTGATGAGGTTGAGTAAGTTTAGAAAAAGGAGGGTTGCCTCATATTGACCAAGTTTGACCATGGTCAACCATTAATGTAATATTAATGTTACATCAATTTAATAATGTTCCATTAATTTTCACTATTGTTACATTAATGTTATATTAATATTAACCACTATTGACCAAGGTGACAAAGGTACATGTTACATTAATGTTAATATTAATTCTACATTAATGTTGCAAAAATGATTTCATTAATGCTTGAAGTGGGTTGATGAAGTTTACCATGGTTGAAGAGGATCAACCAATATTGGTCAAGGTAGTTCATGGCTGACCTTAGTTGACCATGACTAATAATGATTACAATGGCTCACCAATGATTAAGTGGAAAAGTTATAGTTGACCACGGTTTACCAATTTTAACCATGTATCATGGTTACAATAGTGTTACATTGATGTTGAGCATGGTCGATGTTTCATTAATGTTAGAAAAATGGTTAACTTATTGGTTGAAGAAGGTTGATGGAGTTGACCATGGTTAAAGATGGTCAATCACTATTTATTAAGGTAGGTCGTCATTCACCTAAGTTGAACATGACTGACAATGATTACAATGGTTTATTTTTGTAAAACATGATTAATAACTACCATGGTTGACCTCAGTTAACCATGATTAACAATGATTACCACTGTTGAAATTAGTCAACCATGATTAATAATGATTGCCATGGTTGATGAAGGGTTAAGAAGAATATTATGGTTGACCTTGGTTTACTATTGGTGACAAGGTTGACTGACGATTAAGAGTATTGATTGTGTATGAACATTTTTTACTCAACTTGACCATGGTCAACAATTAATATAACAATGTATTTATCTTACATTAACTAGTCAATGTAGAATTAATGTTGTTAGTTGTTGCATTGTCACATTAGTGTTGACCATGGTTGACCATTGTCAACCATGGTTGACCTTTGTCGACCATGGTTGACCTTTGTCGACCATGGTTAATAATGATTGATGTTACATTAATGTTAAAAAAATACATCATCAACCATGGTAAACCCTAAGGTGGCACTGTTGTTGAAATACATCAATGTCTCAAAAATAATTGGCCATACACACAACAATATTGTTGTAACATTTACATTAATGTTACAAATATGGTTGACCTTAGTTGATCATGGATTCCTAAGTTATATATGGTGTATGATGGTCAACTATTGCTAACTATGATTAATTATGGTTGACTTTGGTTGAATATGGCCAACTCATAGCTGAGTAAGGTTAATTAAGGCTGATCATTCTTCACTATGGATGAAAATGTTTGAAAATGGCTTAAGAGGGTCAATGATGGTTGACCATGGTTGACAAGGTTTATGATGACTATGGTTGATGAAGGGTTAATGAGGATTAACCATTGATGACCATGGTAGGAATATAGTTACCAATCAAACGAGAAGATTACCGAGTACCCATTTTTTTGAGGTGGCAAAATTCCCTCGATTTTGAAAATTGGTGATTTAGAATACACCTTTTTTTCGGAGAATATTTTTGGCACTTCAAATTTTATTATGAACCTCTTTTTTTTAAATATTAGTGATTTTTATGTTGATTTTGAAAAGTGTTGATGCAACAACAACCCCCTTTCTTTTTCTTTTCTTTTTTTTTTCTGGTCTAGAGCATATTTTTAACACTTTAAGTTTTTTTATGTATCAAATATGAACATTATTTTAAGATGTTAGTGATTTTGATACTAATTTTGAGAAATGTTGATGCAACATCAACCAGTCTTTTTACACTTTGAATTTTCTAATGTATTGAGTGTGGATATCTTTTTAAAACATTTGTGATTTTCATGCGAATTTGGAAAATTGACAATTTTTTTTAAGACATATTTTTGACACTTAAATTTTTTGACTTCCTAAGTATGAACAATTTTTTTTTAAATGTTGATTATTTAAAAAGTGTTCAAGTTATCTTATTCCTCTTCTTATTTTTCATCCTAAGATGCTTGTTTTTCCCAAGGGATTTCCAAATATGTGTTTTTTATTTTTTTTGCAACGTATTTTTACAATGAATTTTTTAATTATTTTTGCAAAATAAAATAAAATAATGACATTAATAATTTTGAGGTATATTTTTTTTTTAAATTTATATATAATTAATTAATATTTCAATACACAAAAACTTATACTTTTATAATCCATAATATATATATATAACAAAAAAAAATTAAAATCTTTAAAAAGGTAAAAGACAGGCACATAACAATACATATAATTTAAGGAAAAAAAATAAATATAAAACTAAAACCTTTTTTTTAAATGATAAAAGATAAAAACATTAAAAAATAAAAACCACATTAAAAAACTAAAAAATCTAAGTTAAAAAAAAATACAAATAAAAAAAAAAAAAAATTAATAAAAATAAAGAAAAACCAAACATTGTAAGAAAAATAAATATAAACCTTAAAAAAAAACACAATTAGAAAAATACAAATAAATTGAAAAAAAAATAATATCTATATATATATATATATATATATATTAATTAAAATTAAATCTTTAAATTAAATTATTATTAATTAAAATTTTATGATTACAAATATTTAAAAATATTAAAAAATTAAAATAAAATTAAATTATAATTAATATATTTAAAAGTTTTTAAAATTTATAATTTTAAAATTTTAAAAATTATAAGGGTCAATTCAAGGAAGTAGCCCTCAGTCAGGCGTGGGCCTGAGGGTGGCCTCAAGGCCAGCCGAGCTGGCCTCCGGGCCACTCAGCCGACCTTGAGTGGCCTTGAGGCTCCCGCTGATCTAGCTGGATATTCCTGGCCACTCACCTATTCCACCTAGAGCTCCAGTTAGTTTCATCTCTTTCTTTATTTATCTTAGCAATTACTATTTTTAGCATTTTTTCGGGTCTTGGTCTTCCGGAGCAGTTTTGATCCCCTAAACAACAATTTTTTGACGTCCAAAATAGGCCCACCCCTGTCGCAAATCTTGTAGTGTTTAGAGAGACCTTTCCAACAAGGTATCGTACACAGAAAACAAATATAATATGACCAAGTTATGACCTCAGGAAGTTGGTTGCCCAACTAACCCCAACGGGGCCCACAAACGCTTGGCGTTCCATCTCTTGGGGTTAAGGTTTTGGTTGTTTATGGTTTTCCATGGTTGTTCAATAATAAATGGGCCCTTGAGCCTCACTGTAACATACTTCAGAGGCATGTAGCCGCTACATCTCTTCTCAGCGATAAGCTACCATTGCCCGAGCTAGTTCATTTCCATTCTGTTTGTAATCATATTTCAATATCTTGATATTAATGAAATGAAGTGTTATTTTTGTTGCATCTCTATATTTATGGTTATATCTATAATTTGTTACATCCCTATTTATGTTCGGACCAGCGGTATTACATCGGTATCATCTTTCTATGTTTTTCTTTGCATGTCCCAAATGAGGTCATGGTATAAGGAGTTAGGGCTCGATCTGGTTGAGCCTTTGCAAGACTTGCCTCGCAAACCCTAACGACCTCCTATGGTAGAAGAAAATAACAATGAGGGGGCAGGAGATCTTATCAAAATATTGCTCGAGGAAGCCCTCGAGGAACAGAGGAACGCGATGATGGATAAATTTTTCGAGATCCTTCGACGACTACCCACAGGCATCTTCATTCAACAACCACTCTAAAGGCACCACTCATATTAAGGTACAAGTTAACTTTGACATTCCCATATTTGAAGGCCAAATAGATGCAGACGTCATAGATAAGTGGTTGAATTTGTTGGAAGGATCTTTTTCAGTTTGCGACTTTTCTAATCAAGGAAATATTACCTTTGCACTTCTCAAAGTTGACCCACACATCAAGGACTGGTGGAAAACCTAATATGAACAAAGGGATGAGAGGGATTCCTAACTGTTTTCAGTCGAACCCACTTGGGATTCTTTCTGAAATGCCATCAAGGAACAAAATTAACTTATTGGGAGCTATGAAGATAAATACATAAAGTGGGCCATGCTATGACAAGCAAGGGACCAAGATGTGTCAGAGTTCACAAATGTTTTCCATACCCTCTACACAAAATTAGGCATCAAGGATTCTGAGTGGAATTTGGCACTCAAGTACCACAAATGCTTGCACAAGTACATCGAGGATGAGATGGAATCCCTGGACATCACCTCGCTCAGCTCGACATACTGATACGCTGTCAAGATTGAGTAGAAGTTTAAATAGAAGAAGTAAGACTTTGGATCTACGAAACCAAAGCAAGGAAAAGACACCCCCAAACCACAGATCAATGGCCAAATCCAAGGCGTCACGACCCAGGATAACCTGCTGAAGCCACAAGCAAAGAACAACACCTTGAAGACAAAAAAGGACATGGAAAAATTGTGTGAGTTCCATAAGAACTCCACTCACAAAACAAGTGAGTGTCGGGCCAAGCATTCGCTGGTGGCCGAGATGAAGGCTTCCGAATCAAACGCATGTTCCAACTCTGAGTCAGAACCCGACAAGGGGAATGAGAAAGGGAACCAGATCATTGATGTAGATCCCAGTGCCACTGTGGACACCACCAACATCTAAAAGAATGAGCATGAAGATCCATAGGAGGGGAAACGCCTTTTCCACTCACAAATGTGGGTGAAGGGTTCTTCGCTACATTTCATTGTTGATAGCAAGAGCCAGAAGAACCTCATTTCAGCAAAGGCCGTGAAGTGATTGGGCCTACTAATGACAACACAACCACAACCGTACACATTTGGGTGGCTTCATGAAGGATGAGATCTTCATGTCAGTCGACAGTGTCACCTTCCCTACAACATCAAGCTCTTCACGGATAAGGTATTGTATGATGTTTCTCCTCTTGAAGTTTATGATGTATTATTAGGACAACAATACCTCTGGAAGCAAAATGTTGTATTTGAGTCTAGACTTCACTCTGTGATTATTACTTTGGGCAATAAGTTGTACAGGGTACCAGAGGTAGCTCTGCCTACTACGATCTCTTTGATCATTGCAAATAAATGCAGTAAGATCATTTCCGAGACAAAGGAAATTTGTTTTCCTTATGATTCACCCTGAGGGAAAAAATAAGGTTGTGATGATGGCTTCTAGACAGGGCTCCTCAACACAACAACAACAGTTGGAAAAGGTCATGAAGGAGTACAAGGACATTGTTTCCTCACCTAAAGGGGTACCTTTAAATTGTCATTTCAATCACCCCGGGCACACTACTACCCAATGGACCAATCTATCGACGATTTGTTATGGAGAACTACGAGATCAAGAGGGAGATTCTGGAGTTGTTGCAGAAAGGAAACATCAGGCCAAGCTCATCACCTTGTGGGAGCCCAATTGTATTGGTACAACAGAAGGACGTGACCTAGAGACTCTATATCAACTATCGGGTTCCAAACAAGATCATTGTCTAGAATAGATCCCCAATCCCTCATATTGATGACCTTTTGGACACCCTAAAGGGGGCCAAATATTTCAACAAGATTGACTTCAATTCTGTTTATCACTAGGTTCCTATCGAACCCTCCGATGTGTGGAACACTCCCTTCAAATCCAAGGAGGGTGTTTTTGAATGGTTGGTCATGCATTTCGGGTTGACAAATGCCCCTCCAACCCTCATGAGATTAATGGACGTCATCTTGCGACCCTTCACCAATGCATTCCTAGTGGTGTATTTAGATGACATCTTAACCTTAAACTGAAGTTGGTAAGAGAACCTCCACCATATTTGGCAGGTCCTTCAAACCCTGTAAGAACACAAGTTGTGTGCCAATTTGGAGAAATACACCTTTGGCACGACCCATGCACAAAGGCTCAACTCACCATAGACCGAAATCACACAAAGCTCCTTTTCTGCCCTTTGATACCATGATAAAAAATGGAAAGTCATAATAGAAATAAACTTACAAACTGAAACTAGTAGATTACATGTGAGCCAAGCTACAGCTGGAGAATGCCCAAGAAATACTGCCCTATTCCATTGATCATGAAATCATAAACAAATAAGTTTACATTCAATTTAGGGAGATGAAAACTATCTCCTAGAAAATAGGAATTAAGTCTAAACTCAGACCCACACACAATGGTGAAAGAAACTTACTCCATTAATTTCAACTCATGTTATGTGCTTTGTTTTGCAACCTAGCCTTCATGTTTCTATATTGCAATTTCCATGGTTGTTTCAGTTTCTCTACTACGTATCGGATGGGAAAAGCAATTAAATGTATTATTATTAATATTTTGAAACTAAAATTTGTGATATGCTATTATTCTCAAAGGTATATTAAAGTTCATAAATAAAGTATTTCATTTCATTAAACTAAAATGAGTTTGACTGTAAATTTCAAAATATTCTCTAAATATAATAAAAAAAA
>APFE030372902.1:0-18734 GCA_000404065.3 Pinus taeda
AATTGACCACGTAACAAGTCGTTGACGAGAACAAAGCCCTTTATACCATAAAAATTGATCCGGTTCTAAATATGAAGATGCAATACATACCTTTTTGTAACAATGGTACACCATGTAGATCAAAATATTGCTCCATCTGAAGTATCCAATTTACCGGATCCTTGCCATCAAACTTCCTCATCTTTCTTTTTCTTGATTTTAGGATTTCGATCTTGAAATGATTGTAACTCTGTACTTTCAGATCTTTAAGTTCTGAAATTGCGACCTGTAGTAGCCCTCTGTATCCTCTTTCCAATGCCACCAGTTTGATCCAAATTGGATTCTCCAAGAAAGAGTTATGCACAATCTCCCACAGTGACATGATTATAGACTAGTTCAGTAGATTGAACTTGTACGATGTGCCACGAGTCACTTTTTCGACCTTTCACTCTGAAAAATATATACAAGAAACTACAGTCTATACTCTTTCTATACCTTCCTACGAAATTTCAATCCGATGCTCAGAGAGAAAGTTATGATGATTTTCCCCAGGTCACCTGTTTGGAATGTAATTCAGGAGTCTGCAAAAAGACCAACTTCCTCAGATCATATCTCCGTAAATATAGCGCGAAAAGCTCTACAATTCGTACCCAAGCTTCAGCGTGATGTCTTCTCAAATGGATTTTTTTTATCTTCTGAAACGTCGCAGAAAAAAAGTTATAGCGAAAATACCATGATGACCTGTTTGGAGTAGCGAAACCCTAGAATCCAAAGCTCTGATACCAAATGTTATGAAACCAGCTCAAGAAAAGATAGAAAAGATAGATCAACGCCTTAGAAATTAGGCTCTTCGAGGGGGCAACCTCCTTTGCATTACATAAATGAACAATTCATGGATGATACAAATGAAAAGACCTCCTTTCTATATATAGGAGTCTAAGGGGTAATAACATAATTAGAGCCGAATTGTTCATGGGTACATCAATATAATAAGGGGGTTGTACTAATAAAAATAAGGGGTTACACTAGTAGTATAGGGGCCTAACATAGTTGGTGCACTAATGCAATAACTAGTGCTACTCCAGTTAACTGAAGATTCCCTCATCAGAAACTCATGCATGTCGATTCTAAGAAAGACCCAGTTGAGACTAGAGTGCAGGGACATTGTACCATTAGTTGTAAGATTTAATGAGTTGTATAGATCATGTGTGCAATCAGGAACTGAACCTTGAAGGGATTGCACAGTTTTGGGTGCACTGGAATCCCATTAATATGGGCTTATCATCCATAGGAATTGCGCAAGGAAATATGGATTTATAGAGCTGCATAATTGGCTAAGTGTTGGCCAAGAGTTTTCTTGTGAGTTGGAGGTTGATTTTACTGAGTATTGGTACTTTTCATGAGAGAATAAAAATTGTATTATCATCTTGAATTTATGATATATGCAATAAAAATAGTGGGGTTTTGAGCTTTGGCTTTCCCAAGATACTTGTGTTCTATGTATTTGATTATCTTCCTCTTGTCGATTATTATTTTCATCGATCTATTGGCTTCCCCTCGTTGATAGTAGAAGTAGTTTCTTGTCTCTTGCTTTAGTACATTGCATGATCTTGTGAATCTACAGAATTTTCTACAAAATTTGTATAAAATTATAGATATAGATTTTTCTCTCTGTCATGAAATAAATTTGGCCCTTGAATTTGGTAATCCCAAGATTGATTTTTCAAGAATCTCCCATTCTCTCAAATTCAAAATATTTGCCATATCATTAAGTTCTTTAAGTAATAATTCCCTCTGAAATATGTATTTAGAAGTTTCCTAAATAAGAATTTAAACTTAATTTCTCTTAGTCTTTAGTTCAACAAGCTTGCAAATTATTATACAAATGAGTAGATTTAAATAATTGACATTGGATTTAAATAATTGAAATTTTGGTAAATGAGATATATGAATAAAATATAATACCATCCTTGTTACAGTAGGGATCACGTTTAGTTTGAGATATATATAGTCTTTTGAAGAAATAAAAAATTGTTGCTAAGAAGAAGTAAAGTTGAAAAAGGCCTTGAAATCCTTCACTCGGTAAATGTGACTTGTTGTGAAAGCAAACAAAGCTTCAAACCTGCTAGTGAAATTTTGAGGTTATATCTAACAATAGATCGCCTTTATCGCACACCCTTCAGTCATATTCCCAAATGGTTTTAAGTTTTTTCATTTCTTAAACATGTGTTGGGGGGGGGGGGGGTGTTGGGGGGGGTAGGCAGTGAAGAGAGATTTATTGCTTGTGGGACAAATTATCTGGGAAATAGGTATATATTGACAATTTACTCTCCAAATCCTCTAAGTTTATTCTTAACACCTATTTTGTTTAAATCATTCTTCTCTTTCCTTCTGTTCTCACAATCCCTTTTAGTTGGATTTGGATTTTAATTCAAATGTTTGGTGAATGAGATGTATGAAAAAAAATAAAAATCGATCTTTGTTGTAAAAATCACTTTTAGTTTAGGATTTATATAGTCTCTTGAAGAAATAAAAAATTGTTGCTAAGAACTAAATTTGAAAAAGGTCAAATACTCCGCTTAGTAAATGGAGATAGATATTAAAAATTTATTATTATTTTATTTATTTATTTTTTATTTTATTTTATTTTTTTACATATTAAATGAAAAAAGAAATTCCACTTTTTTTGTTAGTTTATGGTACATTTCTGAAATAATTGATTACATAAAATACCTTTATATAAATAAGATTTAAAATATAAATAAACAATTTGAATTATGATATTGGAAAAAAGTTTATAAAAATTAAATTTAAAAATAAATTATTTTTAGAATAATTAAAATATTGATATTGTTAACCATTGATAGAAATGTAATTTAACTACACTTATAACTATATGCTACATTATTTCAAATGACAATTTTTTAAAAACTTAGTTATAATATATTTCATTAAAATTTATATATAATTAATTATTTTTTCCTCAACAT
Source organism: Pinus taeda (assembly GCA_000404065.3). NCBI lineage: Eukaryota > Viridiplantae > Streptophyta > Pinopsida > Pinales > Pinaceae > Pinus > Pinus taeda. The sequence goes on from APFE030372902.1 coordinate 2,970, forward strand.
AATTTCATGATTTAACATAGAAGATACAATTATTTTTTATCATTAAAATTTATATATAAATGAATTATTGTTTCATTGTTAACATAGGATGATATTTAAAACGCAAAATATAACTTTTTAAGTTTGCAAATATGTTAGAATTTGCATACCTTCAACTAGTTTACAAGTTTCTTATCCTTTACATGGGGGTTCCTCTATTGGGTGTTCTCAATTGTGGCTTCACTTGAAGTTAAATAATGATTTATGCATAACAACAAAATTTAGTTATTTAACTAAATCAAGTTAAGTAATTCAATTTTGTTGGTAATGGAAATATGATGTTTCCCAAAGCACTAATTTTTCATCTCCCTATATTATGATCACATATAGCATAATTTGGAAAAATAATTGGCCCATTAACCATTCATCAAGTTTCATTTCTTGCAAAGAACAAGCATCACATAGTGTAATTAGGGGAATTGTATTAAAGGATCATGAACCACATATCCACGTATTCACAATTCAAACACTTTGTATGTGCACTAGATTCACTTTGCATACACCATCACTACTAACCAATTTTCTTTACTAATCATTGCAAGTAGAGTAATTGAAGCTTATATTTTACTTTGAAATTTTGCACACAAACATATGCTCACATAGTAAAATTAGGAAATAAGTAAGTGGTCCATCATCCACACATCATTTCTTTTCTTGCAAGGAACAAATATCACATAGTGTAATTAAGGAAATTGTAATAAAGGATCATGAACCAAATATCCACATACTTACAATTCAAACACTTTGTATGTGCACTAGATTCACATTGCACACACCATCACTACTAACCAATTTGTTTTACTAACCATTACAAGTAGGGTAATTGCATATATTTTACTTTGAAATTTTGCACACAAACATATTCTCACATAGTATAATTAGGAAATAAGTAAGTGGCATATCATCCACACATCATTTTTTTTCTTGCAAGGAAAAAACATCACATAGTTTAATTAAGGGAATTGTAAAGAATCACTGCATATCCACATCAATTCACACTTTGTATGCTCACAATTTCACTTGCACACACATCCACTCCACACACTAATCTCACTTAAACTTTATATAAAGGGTATCCTTTGCTATTAAATTAAAGGATTGTATTTAGGTAGGGGAAGGCTCACATTCCATGCACAGACCATGGTTTTGCGCCATTGAGTTTTAATGCTTGAAGTCTCGACATTCAAGAAAAAGCGTGGATTCGCAGTTATTATTGTCAGTCTAGTGTAATATGCAAATTCAGAGGTGGAGAGTATGTTATACTATCCAACTTTGGCATGAGCCACATTCTAACCTTTGACTTGATCTCATTTAAAGCAATCAATCTTTGATATTCATGGGTGCTAGATCTAGCATGGGGAATTCATTGCAGTGCGACAATTTTTTTTAGTTTAAATCTCTAGCCAAGTAAGGCAAATGTTTCTCACTTTGTTGTTTATGTTTAGAGCCAAGCTCTAATTTTCTTTCTTGCCAGTCTCTCAATATTTTCATATAGGGTTGATAATATATCTCCTCATTTTTCTCACTCCATTATTCAACTTCCACTCTCTCCTTCCTATTATATACCTTCCTCATGATCTCAACAGTTGCTAGGTTGTGAATGCTAATCCTAGTTGTTACATTTTTGTCTCGTTGTTGGGTCCACCTTTCACTCATCCAACCTCACACATCTCCTCATCCCCACTATGTATTCAATCTATGTCTCTTTGGGTCACTTCACTAGCCCACATGACCTACACTTGCCTCTTGTTATCTCAGTTTTGCTTCATAGTTTTAAGTTCAATAGTGTGATTTTTTATTATTCAAAATTTTTGAAGGCACTAACAATGGGATTGTCATTGTCAATTGTAAAATCTTGGATAAAGGCGTTGGCAAATGGATTATCAAAGCCAATTTTTAAATTTGTTGAATAGAAGTGTTGAAAACTAATTATTAACGACAATTGTAAATTTATATATATTTTGTTATAAATCAAAGCACTGAAAAATCACACATAAGCAAAGGAGTGGATCCCCAATCAAGTGAGCACTCACAATTAATTTTTCAGTGTTGGTTTAGAAAATTTGAAACGGTGAAGCTGACAAATCAAATGTCAGCAAAAACTTTGTTTTACTCTATTTTTTCCTTTTAAAGGTAGTAACTTCGGTCATGATTTCGAAACATATGGAGATGAATTTTTTAAAACAAAATGAGTTTTTTTGGAGGGAACAAACCCATTAACAAAAAAATCACTAAGTTTTCCAACAATTATCACAGTTTGAGAGATTTGAATTGATGTTTGGATCCTATTGTTCAGTAATTCATCAAAATTATTTTTTCTATATTTTGAAAAATGCCTAATCATGTTTAGTTGGAGAGCCACCTCGTCAAATTCGACTTGAGGATCGTTAGCTTCAACTAGGTATTCAACAACAACATATTTATCAGATACATTATCATTTTTCTTTATGATTAAACAATGTAATGTATTCAATTTTAATTAGAGATTTACTTAGCTATTTTTGGACTTTGTAATTAAGTTTTTTTTTTGAACACATGGTTATGGTTTTGTAATTAATCTATACAACTAATAATGACATAAAAACAAGGGTTCAAATTTTCTAAAAGAAAACCTTCTTGTGAATTGTTTGTGTGTGATCATATATTATTATACAACAATTTATGTGAGCAATGGAAAAATTTCATGTGTTTATGACTCCCTATCTATTTTGTAAGTTACATATGTTCTTTAATATTTGAATACAAGGTTGTTGAGTTTGAATTCATACATGTGTGTTGATTCGTTTATTCAAGTATTTATTACATGTTTTTCACCCAAAGATTACACTAGTTACTTTATGTTATTCTCTGATTTCTAAACTTATCAAAGGAGTTGTTACAATCTTGCTTTTGCTAATACTTGCTCACTGAATATGTGGTTAACATAAAACTGATTAGGTCAGACTCCATGCCCAATGGTGAAATTTCCTATAGTTGAACCAACCTTAGTTCTTAATTAAATCTTACCAATGAGCTTATTAACCAATTGTTGAGGTGACACAAGGTAGTTGAGTTTAAGGAGAGATCCCTCTCCAGATTGAAGGGTCAACTTTCAATCCAAGTGGTTAGAGGTTACCTTAGATTTTTCCCTCTACAACCAAGGTTTTTTCTAAGTTATAAAATTTTGGTGCCATTTCCAGGGAGGCGAAAGCTTCAAGAAAATATCCTGGAAGAATGACAATGATCAGATTTGAATTATGATGGTGAATAGAGGTTAAACACAAAGCAATTGTGCACCATTCACTTGAAGACTCCATTGTCAAACAATCCAGAGTTTATAACTTCCATGGCAACTCCACTATCTAAAGAATTCATAGTTTAAAGTACAAATCCATTTTCCTAATTAATAAAGATGACAGAGTATGTGGCAAATCTTGTTTCTATTGAAGGTTTTAAGGAATATTGGAACAATTTTGATGATGATGAGATTGATGAAGCTTTTTCAAGCTTTTTATCAATTTATTTAAATTCATGCAAATGTTCTTCCATAGATAAAACTCATTTTTCTTGGAAAATTTATTATAAAAATTGAAAAAGATGTTGAGCTCTTAAAGGCTCAAAGACGGTCCCACAACTTCCAAGATCATAGTCAATCTTTTGAAATCTTTTTCTAGCCAAAACAAAGGGAGGTAGTGTTGTCCTTGTTTCTCACGACTAAAGAATGTTTTGTTTTTGAACAAGAATTTGAAAATTCACAGTTATAATGATGGTTTGACATAAATACAACACATGACCTGACCAACCATAACAATCAATTTACAGATTACCTTGAATATCATCAAGCATAATGTTACTTTATTGATCCTGTAGTTGACTATATGGAAGGTTTTTCAAATGTAATTTTCAACCATTTCTTTATTGTGAGAAGAAAATTTATGAACAATTGCTAATGTTCTTATATTGTCCAGTTTTTATTCTACTAAAGCACTATAAAGAAGTCCATTTATTTGAGCATCTACTGATTGGATTCACTGGCATTTTTGTATCACTTGATTTCAATAGTTTTTCATCATGTTAGAGTAGGAAAGAGTGCAAAATAAGCAAGATGGGATAAACATTTGTTTCAGTGATTTTCAATATTCAGTTTTCAGCGTGGTTAGTTTTAACTTTTAGTTTGGTTTCAGTTAGAGCGGGCATAGGTTGCAGGTCAAGTACATGTTGTATAAAGAGGTTGGGAGCAACCCAATGGTCCAGAAACTTGGTCTACGAATTCTTTGTTGCTTCACAAGGATGACATCATCCTCACTGGAGCCAACTTCTATCTCAGTTTTGCTTCATAGTTTTAAGTTCAACAATGTGATTTTTTATTATTCAAAAAAATTTAAGGCGTTGAAAGTGGGATTGTCATCGCCAATTGCAAAATTCTGAATAAAGGTGCTGAAAGATGGATTATCAATGCCAAATTTTAAATTTGTTGAATAAAAGCACTGACAGATGGTTTATCAACGCCAATTGTAATTTTTTTATTATAAAACAAATCATTGACAAATCACATGTTAGAAAAGTAGCAGGTCCTCGATCATGTAAGCGCTGAAAATTAATTTGTTAGCATTGGTTTTTTTTTATATATTGGTGGTGCTGACAAATCTATCAAGGTAACTCCATGAATTGAATTATGTTTTGCATTAAGACGAAACATGAATATATACATGGAGAGGGAGACTATTGCGTTTCATCTCTCAATGTCTCTTCATCTTTAAATTCTCTTTATTTTGCTTTTTACAATATTTACTTGGATTTATCTAATCCCAAATATTAGGCGACAACACTACCCCCTTTAATATGAAGGGATATTAGTGAGTCCAAGCATCATTCTAAATTTTTCAAACTTTTCTCTACTTAGCACTTTGGTGAACATTTCTGCAATATACTCATTTGTAGAACCATGGCATAGGTGGATTGTCTTGGCCTGAACATGATGTCAGATCAGATGGTATTTTGTATTGATGTGCTTAGTTTGATCATGGACCTTTAGGTTATTGTCCAAATTTATTGCAGAAGTGTTTTCAATCAAAGGAGGAGTTGAGTGCACTTGTTTCTCCTCCAAATATTCTAGAATTTTCATGAGCCACACAATTTATTTTATTGCTTTAGCCGCTACCGCATATTTTGCCTCAGTTTTGGAATCTGCTGGAACTGATTGTTTGCATGACCTCTAGGAGACAACTCTTGATCCAAGAATCATAACATAAGCTAAATTAGATATCCTAGTTTCTTTATCTCCATTGTAGTCTGAATCAAAGTATCTAATCAAGCTGAAGTCACCCACCTGTGTGCTCTTAATTCCAAAGTCTTGAGTTCCCTTCAAGTACTTTAGAACTCTTTTTGCAGTAGACCAATGACCCTCACAAGGTTTTTGCATAAACCTGGATAGTATTCCAACAACAAATGAAATGTTTGGTTTGGTAATAGTCAGGTAGTTGAGACTTCCTATGATCTCTCTATACTTAGTTGCATCCTAAAAAAATTTCCTTCAGTGGATGTGAGCTTTAAGTTCTATTCCATTTGAGTAGTCAAAGGATTGTACTCATCCATGCCAAACCTATTCAACAAATCTCCAATGTACTTTTTTTGAGAGAGGAATATAAAATTCATATGTTAAATTACTCCAATACCAAGATAGTAGTGAACATAGCCCAAATGTGTCATTTCAAAACCTTTCCTCAATTCCTTCTTTACGGGTTAAATGTAGCTGTCATTGTTCCTTGTCATCAAAAGATCATTTACATACACCAAAAGATATACAACTATTTTTTCCAACTTTCTTGACAAGAAAAGTTGCATCATCAAGATCATAGTGTTTGAAGTTGAGTTTCAGAAGATGCTTAGTTATCTTCTCGTACCAGAATCATGGTTCTTGCTTGAGGCCATACGAGCATTTTACAAGCTTTCATATTTTGTGTTCCTAACCCTTCACAAAGAATCCTCCTGTTTGGGACATAAATACATTCTCTTTCAGATCTCCATTTAAGAAGGAAGTTTTTTTGCGCAGGGTTACCCCCGCTTATAACCATAGTATGCATATAAAATGCATAAGCATAATAGTCCCAGGAATTTAACTCTCTAAGGAGTCCAATCTTCAACCATCACTGGTTAAGGCCCCCTTAATAACTCAATGGAACCATTCATTACAATAGCCCAATCTTACTTTTCCTTCTATCGGAACTTAATCACCCCTTATAAACATTAGTTTAAGCCTTATCTGCGCTTTAGGCCTTCATAGCATTGTTGCCACATATATATAACAAACCCCTCTTTAAACCATGGTTAATGCAGACTTAACCACAAAACCTTCTATCAGCGCTTAACTCATTATAACCCCTTTATCCTTTATAATGGTGGACTTATATATGAAACTTCACATATTTGGGCTTAATCCTTTATAACTCATTTACAAAGGAAATATACACAAAACATACCTTCCCGCTTTTGTATGACCTCTACACAGTTCTTGAGGTTTCCTCTTTATTGTTGATTGAAATCGAGTATCGGTGCCTTCGCAGGTTTTCGTTAACACTGGCTCTATCACATCCGATATGCAATAACGCACTACTAGATCTCAAATATTATTAACCGTGTCTCAATACTTTATGGGGTCCACCTTTTCCATATGCCTTATCGCATTTCCTTCGAACTCCACATTACACAAGAAATACACGGAACGTTACTCCAAACCTTAAGGTCGGAACTCAAATGGAATTGAGTATGCCTCTATAAGCTTTTGGGTCCATGCCTTTTAACCATTTCGGAAGCACTCCTCCTTCCTTCCGCCAATCTCCGATTAAATCAGGATTGTAGATTTGCTTCCGATCCGATGGTTGTAACTAAATCGCTATCATTATTTCCATATTTAAAAGGGTTGTTCCAACCTTGTTCTAATAGCTCTGATTAAATCTTGACCGATGATCTGGTGATCAATCCAACGGTCGAGATCCTTCCCCATTCCAAAAATGACTTGATGGTCTTCCACCGTTGATATCCTTGATGGTTTCAGGTGAATAAGTAGTACGGGAAATAGCCACCCGATGAGACTGTTTTCTCTCTCTCTTGTGCTGCTACATGTCAAAATTTATATGGAATCAGGGCCAATGAGAGAAATACCACTTATGGCCTTCACCTCGCCCGTAATCCACTTATGTGTATAAACCTACTTTTCTTCATTAAGATATGCCGATGTGATGTTAATCCTGGCCATTGGTTGTAACAATCCAACGGCTCCTGTGTACCAATGCCTCGCTTCTCCGTTCATCCCTCTTCTTATGTTTTACGCTATCTTTTCATCTTTTTCTCTGTGGTTCGGGTTCTTCAAAGGTTCTGGGTCCTTTACTATTTAACTGCGCACTCTTCCTCCTCAGCTTAAATTCAAATGCTCCTTTGATCGATGTTACTTTAGAGAATTTCTTGATCCTTCAAGTGGATTCAATGATCCATTATGATCCCTCCAAATCATTCTTCTCCTCTGCGTAGTTCTACAGAAGTCTGCCTGCAACCTTTGTTACATAACCTACGAATTCATGCATAAATCAATCATTACATACTTATTTCACACATTACACAATTCCCAAATGAACCTCTGTATATATAAATATGAACAATTGATTACATGTCGAGACTCTTTGTCCCTCAGACCTGATCTTCGATATTAGTGGCCTCCTCTCTTTTACTCTGCTTGTAGGCTTACATTTATACCAAAAAGGTTCTGTTGAACTAATTTTGGTTCAAATCCTAGATCTATTGAATTGAATCCTAAATGTCTTCTATGTCCACTTCTAACTTCAATTAATTCCTAAGAACTCTCTCTAGTTCCTCGAATCATGAAACTACCTTTAGAGTTATAATTGACTTCTAACTCTCTTGTTATTATTAACCACTCATGTTCTCCTTTATTCGAGAGCACTTACAAACATCCTCACACATCTAATTAATTCCTATTCTATTCACTTAAAAGCCTAAATATTACATTTATTTGAGACTTAGGAAACCAACTTCCTTAAAACAAATGAACCCCCTATGTCTACTAAAATACAATGATTTTCCTTGGGTTGAATGCTCCTGCATTAGACTCCCAAAGTAGAAAATATTCATGATCTCCCGATCATGTGTCTTCATGTGTTGATAGAAAACCTCCAAGGTCCCAAGCTTTAGTTTGTAATTGTCTGAAATCTCTACACCTTTGTTGTTGTTGTATTTCTGCTGTCTTCTGTTTCATCTTCCTCTCCTTGTCAATCAGGTTCAAGTTCTGATTGATCATCCTTCCTGCTACTATCATTTTCCTTCATATGGACTGCTTCATCATTAACTGCCATAACTCTTCAATCTTCATCTCTAGCATATCTTTGGGCTGGTTCATATTCTGCCATTCATTGTTACCTCTTTCTCTCTGCTTCAAGTTGTTGTTGTTGTTTACTAATTCTTCAAATTGTTGTTTATTTTCTTCTACTTTTTCTCTTGCTACCATTGTATACATTGCTTCCACCCAAACTTCCTGAATATCTTTAAGGATATCTCCCTCTTCAACATCTAATTTTTGCATTGAATTCTGACTTTCCATCATTCTCTCTAGCAATTGAGCATCTCTGTTCCATGGATTAAATTCTTCCACAAAATCTTCTTCTTTCATCTTTTTTTAGCTGCTCATCTTTGCCAAATTTCCTATAGCATCTGCAACTAAACCTGCATTCACAAAAAAATTGTTAAGATAAAAAACATAAGGCTGCAGTGCCTTATTTTCCTTTGTCAACAATTCAGTTTACTACTATGTTTCATTCTCCTCTGTTAGCACATCAGTATGCTATTTTTAATTCTCAAAATAATTCACGAGACTGTCAATTATTCTCTCCTCCACATCATCTATTTCAATGATGCCTCCCTTCTTTTGTTCACAATAGTGAACTTCTCCTTCCTTAGCCTACTACTGGTTAATTCTACTTTGAAATTGTTTGATTAAGACTACCTCCCTTTCATCCTTACCCTCTTGTTCTTTAAGAACCTCCATATCATCTTCAAACAATCTCTGTCCTTCCCCAATGACATTCATTGGATTATTTCTTTGGGACAAAATTTCCTCAGTCTTCATTGAAATAAGACTACCATCTTCCTCCTTTATGAAAGCTCTAACATTCTGCTACCTACTCCCAAGTGACCCTTCTGTCTCCTTCTGGTTTTGAGATCTTTCCATCTCAGTCTTGATTTGAACAGATTTCAGATTCTGCTCCTTCTCTATAACAAACTCTAAGGTTTGTTCATCGTCCTGTGATGTATCTGCAATCATCCACAAATTATTAATTTTAAAACCATAAGACCTTGTAGTCTTACTCGACTCTTTAGTCATCACATTTCCTTGTTGCTCTGAATCTTCTACATGATTCAGCTCCTCGGACTCAACTTCATCTCCTTCCTTCACAGGGAATGGTTCTTCTCTTGTTAGAGCTCCAATTATTAATTTTCCAATGAGTTCTTTCTACTATAACAACTCAATACTTTCCTCATTTGAGAGGTCTTCTTCATCATACTCTGCTGCTCTAGAGTACCTTTTATCCCCTAAAACACATTGCTCCTCATACTTTAGTTCAAGAGCTCTATTCAGCTTCACTTCAGAGTATTCATCTTATGTAAGATACTCCTTCATGCTTTCGACAACTTCACAAGACTGTCTATCCTCTCCTATGCATCCTACAAGAACACCAAAACTATTAGGTTCAGAAACACAAGGCTTGATGGCCTTATACATCAGCTCTTCATCTTTAGTCAGCATCTCCTCATGTTGTTTTGAAATATCCCACCATTCCATGAGATCTTCACTTGATCTCCATTCTTTAGCTTCAGTGTAGTCTTCGCTTTCTCCCAAAATTTCTCCTTGTTCTGGTTCACAAATGGACTCTTCCATTTCCAACTCAATTTCCTTAAGTTTTTCCCTCAACCATTTTACTTGTTTTTGCTATAGCCTTCTCTGCATCTCATGCCACTCCACTAGCTTCTTCCTTAATACCCAACCTTGTCTCAGGTTTTCTTCAAGCTGCATTGTTAACACATCAAGTTCTTTTTGTTGACATTATGATTCTGGTTTGGTACTATGGAACAGGTGTTGTACTTGATGGCAACTCACTCTAGTGGCAGATCTCAGTTCAGGCACTCAAAACCATTGAAAATAAGATACCCGCAGGTAATCCTAGAAGAATCTGTGGACCCGCAGGTACGCTGACCAAGGAGTGCGTACATACACGCAGGTGATACGTTCAGAAGGTGCGGACCTGTTGAAGCCTCGAAAATCACTACAACAACACTGGGGAAACCACCCGGTCCGGACCTTAGTACAGCTCCTTTTCCGTTTGGGATAGTGGCTCCGACTGGGGGTAATGGGACCAGTTTCCCAGAAATAGATAAATGGGATGAGTGAGTGCTTGGTGAATAACACTAGTGATAGGTGGAAGGCTGAAACTATTGACAAAATATAAATAAGTGAAATTATCCCGGGAATCTATTGAGCTCTAAAGCGTAGCTTTTGATGTTCTATATCTAAAAGATAAACATATAGATGACTGTATCTTTAAGACATAGATATTGAATCATTTAAGATTGTTGTGCTTAAATAGTTAAGCGCAGCGATTGAAGCGATATTACTACACTTTACACATTCATATCATTAACATATACATGATTAAAAGTAAAGGCATATCATATAAACACCCAATAGTGGAATGAATAAGATTTGCTATTATAGCGCATGTATACAATCAACGATAGAAAGAATAATTACATTACAATTCACATACACAGAATGACTTAGAACAAAGATAGAAATACCATTTGAGCTGTATGCCACTCGCAGATATCAATCGCTATGTATGGTTCTTCCCTTAACGCATAAACACTCCTCAATCAATGACAATAGTGCACAATTGAATCAAGAAATTTCTCCATTAAAGTAAGAACGACTGGTCGAGTTTCATAAAAGAATAAAGGCTAAAGCACAATAGTGCAAACTTCAGTCTGTTAAGTCTATTACAAAATTTTACGACCCTTTCTAAAAACACGAAAGGGTTTATAAATACTGTACTAATCTAAATATCTATAAAACAGAAATGCTAACTAAGCTGATATCAATAACTTTTTGTTGCTATTTCTGCTGGCGATCTGAGGAGCTGGAGGATGATTCATTCGGCCGACTGCTTTCCTTTGAACCTGAGCTGATTAATGGCAAGCATTGGCTCAATTTCAGGAGGTTTGTTGAGCCGCGAACTGAGCTGGGCAGCGTAGGTGGCGTCTTGGATGTCAGGAATCATACATTGAATGGCATCTGTTAAGCATTTGAGGGCGGCTCTTTGTTCATGAGGCTTGACTAGGAAGTGCCAATATGTTTCCATGTTTAAACTATTTACTCCAGCGATTAATCTTCCTTTGCTTTCTAACTCTAGATAACACGTTTGCTCTAATGCATTCGCTGTAGTAACCTTTCCAGGTGTACACTGGGAAATCATGTTTACTATGTAGAGAGTATCATTAACTAGATCAACCAAATTGTTAGAAGTTAATCTACACCTTGAAGCTGCTCTCTCCGCCTTTAACACCTGTGTGTGCCATTCCATGAACAGTATATCCTTATGAACCTCAAGTATTCTTGGCAAATTGGAGGCTTTTCCCGATTTCGAATCTTGCCATTCAAGGTATGCGGTAATAGCTTCACCGGCTTGATTCAAGTCATCCCTTGCTTTCTCTACCTGCTCATTTATGGCTGTAGTTAATTCGCAGAGTGGCTCTGCTTGAGAGAGTTGTTGTGACAAGAGTTTAATTTGCGATATCAGCGCATTGTTGATCAACATCGCCTCTTTCCTGAATTCCGTTATCTGCGAATCTCCTTCGATATTCTCTAGCTGCACTGTTATTTGAGCGATATGCTCATCCTTGGTCTTCACCAATTGCTCATTCGCAGCTTTTAATTGCTCCAAAGCCTCCGTTAATTCATTTTGTTTCTGGATCGCTGCCTGATTAATCCTCTGTTTCTCTTCCTCCAATTGCAGGGCCAATTGGCTATTTATCTGTTGTTGCTCCACTAACTGTTTGTTTGCATGCGCTGTCCTCTATTGTTGTACTGCTAACTGCTCCTCGGCTTGTATTACCCTCTGTTTTATTTCAGCTAATTCCGTTTGTAACGTGGAGATTTCCTGGTCTTTAGTCTTTAATAAAAGACTCACCTCCGATGCCTTGTCGATGGTTGCAGTTGAATAAGCTCCAACGTACTGTGACAATTTAGTCAGATCATTGGAGGGATCCAGTTTCTCATTCCACACAACATTTCCTGTGACCGTTTGTTATGGAAAGATAGAAGGTTGATCAAGCCTTCGTCTCTTCCTCGATCGCTTTACCACTGCTCTGTGTCTTGGACTATAGAAGACGTCCAATGGAGGAATATCTTCTACTTGTAGAGTGATTTGGTCGCTAGGACCTTTCGGAATTACTTCAATATCCTTAGTTTTAGGTGGGCTGCTGGTTCCGCTCAGAACCTGAGATGAGGTATCATCCTGCACATTGCTGGTTTTAGGAGTATCAGTATTTTGTGAGTCTTTTCCTCCACTGATAATGGTGCTAAACTGCTGCCATTCCTTTTGCAATTCGGGGTCTGTGATAGCACCTTTGTTAGTATCAGTGGTGGCTTGTTTAGACTGAGACTCCTTTAGCAATTGTTCTTGTTTCTTCTTTTCTTGCTCTTCTTGTTCTTTTTGCTGCATCTCCGCCTGCTCTCTTTGTTGTTTATCCTCTTGCTCTTTCTTTAAGCGCTCTTGTTGATCTTTCTTTAAGCGCGCTTGTTGTTCTTTCTTCCACTTCTCCTCTTGGTCTTTCTTTTGTTGCTCCTCCTGCTCATTATTATTGACTTTTGTTGTAACAGGAGGTTCTTTTGTCTGTTGTTGGCTAGGCTCGCTTGATGATGCTGCTTGGGTTGGCATTAATAAATCTAGAGGCAGAGTTTGCAACCTTTGCTCTCTAAGTTTGTTAAACTCAGTTAACCCTTCATCGTTGTATCGTATCTTGGCGAGTTCTTTGGCTTGACCTATTGACTCAGCTGAAGTGAACACATCATCGAACATATCTTCTTTATGATCAAATGTTGCTAATTTGGCATGTTCCAAAGCGGCATATGCAGTTCGCTTTGGGTCAAATGCTCTATTCGGAATTGTAGCAAGATTTAGAGCTTGAATCTTCGTGGCCTCTTTTTCCACATGTTTTAGATCATTTAGGTTGAAGACTCCACATCTGAAGGGAAAAGTAGGCCAACCCCTTTTCTTCTCCTTTTTGAGAGTTTGTGTGGTACTCTCAGCTGTAATCTGGTATGCAATTTCCCTTGCTAGCAATTTGTCAGGGACATATAAGGGGAGGACATGAGGATTGGCTTGGCTGCCAAAGACTCTAACATAAGTAAAATACTCTTCACCAAACCAACTAGCCACTGCTGGCAAGTCAAAAGAGGCTAGGTAGGAGATCCTTGGAATGGGCTTATCAAAAATTGAATAATAAACAGGAACCATGAAACCATTACAAATCTGATACAAGTGGTTTTTATGGGATGACTTCCACATCTTGCGATGGTAAATATGAATGGGTGACGGGTCCTGTGCGGTCCACCTCCAACCAAGAATAGGGAATTAGGAATTAAAACACAAGGTATCTAGGATATATGCACTATAGTAGAACGGGGGAATTTTCCTCTCAGTGACTCTAGTTTTATTCCTAAAGTCACTAACAGCTACTGCTAGCTTATCCGAAAGGATAGTGGCCCAATCATAATTGTGTTGTTTACTGCCGCCTCCATGAGAGGAACCATCTCAATGGTAAAATTGGCAGAGTCGTGTAAACCCCACAACCTACACATCATTATACCAGCGTAGCAATAAGGAGAACATAAGGAGTCGACCGAGTACTTACCGGAGGATTCATGCTTGTGTTTATTTGGATTTTGCCTCCAGTCTTTGATAGGTTCGGACTCAATCTCGTTCTCGCTTGCGAATTTCTCCAAAAATGCGCTATTGTATATCTTCTCCGGCTTGGGCAAATGATACATTTGCCTCAGATCTTCTGGCTTAAATGACCCAAAAATCCTTCCATCCCTTGTGCTGAAAGTTCTGTCTGTGATGGGGATTTCTTCAATCGCCCATTTCACAACATCGTTATATGGGAGCATTTGCTCCCTTGCTGCTATCCTATGGAGGAAAGAATCGGCCAAATCCTTGAGAGTGCATTCCGACTTTTTAAATGAATCCGTGGTAGCTTCTTCTACTGTCTGCGTTGGTTTCTCGGCCTCAATCAAGTCATAAGTTCCTTGCCAAGTTACTCTGGCGAGGCCTGCGCATGTGGTGTCGGATATTAGGCCCTTTTTGTTGTTTACTACGGCTTGTCCTGCAGCTGGTGGATTGGAAACACCTGTAACTTTCTGCGACTTTTTACCCATCATGCTCGAATTCCTGTGTAAGACTGTATTCTGCACAGAGAAGCGATTTTGGGGTAACACAGAGATAGCAATAAAACTCACAGTTGATAGCAAATGAATAGATAAACACTTATATACTTTGCTTTTGTAAAACCGGAGTGGAGACAATCTATAGGCAGATCTTAGGACAGGGATCCATTCAGTGACCGTATAGAGTCTGCCACCTTATAAATGCCCATTATATCAATATTTGGTCGAAAGATCTCTCAAAGCATGCAATGGATGTATTGGCAGCCGAGTGGGAGTGATTATGCCTTAAATAACCTTAAATCTGGCTTTCCAATCACTTTAACGGCTTTCTATCGAAAACCGTGCCTTATCGCATCGCACCGGGGGGGATAACATAACTGGCTTTAACAATGCTTTGAGTATCGCCGATTGCCGATTGCGATATCGCATCGGCGAAAGGCATATGTGCATTAAGAATGAAACAAGGGGATCCGCCGATCACCGATTGCGATATCACATCGGCGAAAGGCTTATGCGCAATGATATTAAAATAAAGGGGATGTGCCGATTGCCGATTGCCGATAGCTTATCGCATCGGGGCTTTGATATGGGGTGCTTTAGTGGTGCATTTGGGTATCACCGATCGCCGATCGTCGAATGCTATATCACATTGGCGAAAGTCTTTAAGCCATTTGTTGCATCCTTCATGTCATTGTGATATGCGATCTTGCGATCGCTTTATCGCAATAACCGAATATTTGCTTTATTTCCTTTTTTAAATAGATATTGCTTTAAAGGGTTGTTCATAAAGCGCTCCTTTGATTATCGGACTTTTATAAAGTAAAAGTTTTGATATCAATTTTATTTTTTAAAGGGACCCATTTCATATTTTAATGTTTTATATGAAATAAAAATAACATGAAATGGGGGGTTGTTTGCAAAGCACAAAAATTGGCGATTCACTGGAAGAACCAGTTATCTCTGGAAAAATAAAAAATACTTAAAACTTTCTTGAAAATAGAGTTCCAACTGTAAAGGAAAATTCTGATATAACTAGGTATCTATGCATGCTGAATATCATAGAAGTAATTTTGCTAACTTCCTCCTTTTGCTAATTTGAAATTGATACATTTTAAGTTTCAAATAGGCCTCTGTTGGTTTATAATGATAAAAATAGAAATATCTCTCCAAATCAGCCTTTATAGTAAACTCGCCTGTCATAGGTAGAGCCTCTGCTGCCAGCAAACGTTTATAGTCTC
>APFE030372902.1:18754-71224 GCA_000404065.3 Pinus taeda
TCTTTTATATCATAAAGATCTTCAAGTTTTACCACAGGCTTAGGAATTGCATTTTCTTGAGGTATTTCCTTCATTTGGGAGTCATGCTCATCCTCTTCAATGATTTGGTTGTCATAAGACTTTTCAGAAGTCAAGAATTGTAAAATATCATCGTCATGATTAAATACTCTCCAATTAGTGATGTTATCAGGAATTGAAGGCCTGAAAATCAACTCCACAGAAAACCTATCAGGGCTGTAGTCTTCTGAAGGTAGGAGTCTGGAGGCTACATTGGCTAGTAAGTCGGCAACTGAATTCTGGGACCTAGGAATCGAGGAAATGTTAAATGCTAAGAAATGTGATGTAAGGTCTTGCACAAGCGATTGGTAATGCTTAAGGTGATTAGAAAGGCAATGAATTGCATTTCTAACCTACTTAACAATAATTTCTGAATCGCCGAATACTTTTAGATATTGTACTTTAAGGCCGATTGCTTTATATAAACCCTGAACTAGGGCTTCATATTCGGCTGTGTTGTTAGTGCATTCGAATTCTAACCTGCAAGACAACATTGTCTTTTCCCCATCAGGACTGACCAAGATGTATCCTGCTCCTGAGCCTTCACTAGACTTGGAGCCATCAAAATACAAATACCAAAATAAAGGAGTATTAACATTCATATTTACAGTTTCCTCATCACCATTAAAAAACCTAGACTTATTTGATTGTGAAAATTTTTCAATCTGAGATGTATAATGATTAACTGAGAAAGGGGAGGGTTGGGCAACAAAGTTGCCAAAGAATGATTTTGATGAATATTTCCCCAAAATGTTGTTGTTGAAAGCCACAGGATGGTTTTCCTGTTCAAAATCGGTAACTATATGGGTCATATGTTTTTCTCGGTCTATCTTTATTTGATTTGGCTTACCTTTATAAGGAAGCCACATGTGTGACCAATCAGTAGAAATGTACCCATGTAATTTTTCGGACCAGTCTCTTCTCAAAATCAAACCGTAAAACTCAGGTATATCGGCTATAAGAATGTCAATCCTTTGTACTATTCTGGGATCAGCAGACAACCTGATAGTTACGGAATTGATTTCTCCAACCACCTACACCTTAGTTCTGTCTAATTGAACAATATGGATGGCAGACTTCTGGGGCTCTATGTTCAATTTGGAACAAACTGAAGTTGGCATTATGTTAGAAGATGCCCCCGAGTCAATTAAACAGTTGTGCAGGTTTCTGTTATAGATTTCATAAGTCAGGAGGAATGGTGGAGTATGAGAGCTTGACCTGTCCCCAATTAGAACTGAATCTGTAGCTTCAACCATACCTGGAGGGGATTGGCCTGAATCATTAGCAACTTTTGAACTAGGAAGGGGAGTAGAAGGAACAACATTGAATTCTTTAAGAAGTAACTTTTGCTGATGCTTTAACTTGCTAAGCTCAAACATAGTTATGTTGGCTTTGGTCTTTTTCATGTCATCAACAATGTTGTATTCCATTGCATCGGATACCACTAACTTCTTAGATGTTGAAGGAGAATTAGAAGTTGAGGGCAGGTTTTGAGGGACTGCTGCAGGTGGTTTCTTTGGAGGTACTTTTTCCTTCGTTGTAGCAGCACCTGCGCTTCTTTTCTTTGAAGTCGCCTGGGCAGGTTCAGAAGTACTTTTACTTCTGGTGGTGACTGGGAAGGCTTCTTCTTCATTATCAGTATCAGAGTTGGGAAGTATGAAATCCCACATTCTGTGACACTCAACTACTTCTTCTTCATCGTCAGTTGGTGGAGTTGTCTCTTCTTCTTCCTCCTCCTGGTCTGAATCTGCATTAGATATGACATTGGGTGGCTTTGTTTCCATTTTCTTATAAGTCCTAAAAGGTCTTTTGTTTGAAGTTTCGGCCACCTGTTTCTTTATGTCAATCATTTTGTTGGACAATGTTTTCGGGACCTTTTGCAATCCTTCCATGTCATATGGGTCTTTTGGGCTTTTCTTCTTGGAGTCTTCTTTAAAAGAAACTTTTTTGGCTTTTCTGTCTTCCAAGGCAGCTTTCTTTTCTAAGGAGTTGATACGCTTTTCCACATCAAGTGCTTCTTTCATATTTTCTGCTAAGGTAGGTTTCCCAGCTCGGTCTACAAAAATGGCTATATTGGCAGGCAGGGCAGTGATATACCATTTGCTTCGGATTTGTTCACTTGGTTTGGAGGTTGTAGGGATTTTGTTGAGGAGTTTATTGAAGTGAGCATTAAATTCCTTTATTGGTTCCCTATGCTCTATTCTTAGGTTGGAGAGATCGTTTATTAAAGTTGCTAAAGACCTATCATCTCCATACTTAGTAAGAAACTGCTCTTGGCATGTATCCCAAATGGTAATAGAACCAAAGGGTAGGGAGAAATACCAGGATCCTGTTGATCCTTGCAAAGTATAAGGGAAAAGTTTGACAACAACATCTTCTTGCGTTACCCCTTTCAAGTTGACCGATAACATGTAATTATTAATGTGTTCTTCGGCCTGAGTTCCATCATCTGGGTTAAATTTAGGGAGCCACTTTTTAGGAGCATCTGGTAAAGGATGCAATGGCGCAGGCATATTGACCGCACCGGGTCTGGTCCATGGATCTACCATTGTGATAGTACCAGTGGTTGATACTACTATTGGGATCCCAGATGTATGGGAAGTAGATGATATTGAAGGGTTAGCAGATTGAGATGTTGAGGCTTCTGTTCCCTGGTGTACGACAATATGTAATGGAGGAGTGGGTGGTTGACTTTGCAGATGGGGAGATGAAACGGATGATGTGGAAGAAAGTTCTTCACTATCAGACCCTTTGGTATGTTTCTTGGCCCTTTTCCTTTCGGGTAAAGGGAACTCAATGGGTTCGATACCAAGTTTTCCACTTTGGAGTCTAGTAAGTGGATGAGATATATTGAACTGCGAAGTCACACTGCTTTGTGATACTTCAGATTTTTGTGGCGAAATCGAGAAGGTCTGAAGTTTATGGATAAGAGACTCGACTTCAGGGGATTCAAGACTCAATTGTTCTGAAGTATGATGGTTGTGAGCAGTGGTAGTTGATTCCTGTTCTTCTTGATTTCGTGTTGGAGAACCAGCATGCGATCGAGAATAACTAGGAGATTTGGAGGGAGAATTACTCTTAGAATGGCTTGCAGATTTGGGTTTACTTGCCATTCATAGTCAAGGCCCTCCTTCTAGCGCCAAAAATGTTGATGCCTCGAAAATCGCTGCAACAACATTGGGGAAACCACCCGGTCCGGACCTTAGTACAACTCTTTTTCCGTTTGGGATAGTGGCTCCGATTGGGGGTAATGGGACTAGTTTCCCAGAAATAGATAAAATGGGATGAGTGAGTGCTTTATAAATAACACTAGTGATAGGAGAAAGACTGATACTATTGACAAAATATAAATAAATGAAACTATCCTGGGAATCTATTGAGCTCTAAAGCGTAGCTTTTGATGCTCTATATCTGAAAGATAAACATATAGATGACTGTATCTTTAAGACATAGATATTGAATCATTTAAGATTGTTGTGCTTAAATAGTTAAGTGCAGCAATTGAAGCGATATTACTACACTTTACACATTCATATCATTAACATATACATGATTAAAAGTAAAGGCATATCATATAAACACCCAATAGTGGAATGAATAAGATTTGTTGTTATAGCGCATGCATACAATCAACGATAGCAAGAATAATTACATAACAATTCACATACATAGAATAACTTCAGACAAAGATAGAAATACCATTTGAGCTGTATGCTACTCCCAGATATCAATCGCTATGTGTGGTTCTTCCCTTAACGCATAAACATTCCTCAATCAATGACAATAGTGCACAATTGAATCAAGAAATTTCTCCATTAAAGTAAGAACGACTGGTCGAGTTTCATAAAAGAATAAAGGCTAAAGCACAATAGTGCAAACTTCAGTCTGTTAAGTCTATTACAAAATTTTACGACCCTTTCTAAAAACACGAAAGGGTTTATAAATACTGTACTAATCTAAATATCTATAAAACAGAAATGCTAACTAAGCTGATATCAATAACTTTTTGTTGCTATTTCTGCTGGCGATCTGAGGAGCTGGAGGATGATTCATTCGGCCGACTGCTTTCCTTTGAACCTGAGCTGATTAATGGCAAGCATTGGCTCAATTTCAGGAGGTTTGTTGAGCCGCGAACTGAGCTGGGCAGCGTAGGTGGCGTCTTGGATGTCAGGAATCATACATTGAATGGCATCTGTTAAGCATTTGAGGGCGGCTCTTTGTTCATGAGGCTTGACTAGGAAGTGCCAATATGTTTCCATGTTTAAACTATTTACTCCAGCGATTAATCTTCCTTTGCTTTCTAACTCTAGATAACACGTTTGCTCTAATGCATTCGCTGTAGTAACCTTTCCAGGTGTACACTGGGAAATCATGTTTACTATGTAGAGAGTATCATTAACTAGATCAACTAAATTGTTAGAAGTCAATCTACACCTTGAAGCTGCTCTCTCCGCCTTTAACACCTGTGTGTGCCATTCCATGAACAGTATATCCTTATGAACCTCAAGTATTCTTGGCAAATTGGAGGCTTTTCCCGATTTCGAATCTTGCCATTCAAGGTATGCGGTAATAGCTTCACCGGCTTGATTCAAGTCATCCCTTGCTTTCTCTACCTGCTCATTTATGGCTGTAGTTAATTCGCAGAGTGGCTCTGCTTGAGAGAGTTGTTGTGACAAGAGTTTAATTTGCGATATCAGCGCATTGTTGATCAACATCGCCTCTTTCCTGAATTCCGTTATCTGCGAATCTCCTTCGATATTCTCTAGCTGCACTGTTATTTGAGCGATATGCTCATCCTTGGTCTTCACCAATTGCTCATTCGCAGCTTTTAATTGCTCCAAAGCCTCCGTTAATTCATTTTGTTTCTGGATCGCTGCCTGATTAATCCTCTGTTTCTCTTCCTCCAATTGCAGGGCCAATTGGCTATTTATCTGTTGTTGCTCCACTAACTGTTTGTTTGCATGCGCTGTCCTCTATTGTTGTACTGCTAACTGCTCCTCGGCTTGTATTACCCTCTGTTTTATTTCAGCTAATTCCGTTTGTAACGTGGAGATTTCCTGGTCTTTAGTCTTTAATAAAAGACTCACCTCCGATGCCTTGTCGATGGTTGCAGTTGAATAAGCTCCAACGTACTGTGACAATTTAGTCAGATCATTGGAGGGATCCAGTTTCTCATTCCACACAACATTTCCTGTGACCGTTTGTTATGGAAAGATAGAAGGTTGATCAAGCCTTCGTCTCTTCCTCGATCGCTTTACCACTGCTCTGTGTCTTGGACTATAGAAGACGTCCAATGGAGGAATATCTTCTACTTGTAGAGTGATTTGGTCGCTAGGACCTTTCGGAATTACTTCAATATCCTTAGTTTTAGGTGGGCTGCTGGTTCCGCTCAGAACCTGAGATGAGGTATCATCCTGCACATTGCTGGTTTTAGGAGTATCGGTACTTTGTGAGTCTTTTCCTCCACTGATAATGGTGCTGAACTGCTGCCATTCCTTTTGCAATTCAGGGTCTGTGATAGCACCCATGTTAGTATCGGTGGTGGTCTGTTTAGACTGAGACTCCTTCAGCAATTGTTCTTGTTTTTCCTTTTCTTGCTGCTCCTGTTCCTTTTGCCGCATCTCCACCTGCTCTCTTTGCTGGTTATCCTCCTGCTCTTTCTTTGAGCGTTCTTCTTGCTCTTTCCTCAGTTTCTCCTCTTGGTCTTTCCTTTGTTGTTCCTCCTGCTCGTTATTACTTGCTTTCGTTGTAGCAGGAAATTCTTTTGTCTGTTGTTGGCTAGGCTCGCTTGATGATGCTGCTTGGGTTGAAGTTAATAAATCTAGAGGCAGAGTTTGCAACCTCTGCTCTCTGAGTTTATTAAACTCAATTAACCCTTCATCGTTGTATCGCATCTTGGCGAGTTCTTTGGCTTGACCTATCGATTCAGCTGAGGAGAAAACATCATCAAACATATCTTCTTTATGATCAAATGTTGCTAATTTAGCATGCTCCAAAGCGGCATATGTAGTTCGCTTTGGGTCAAATGCTCTATTCGGAATTGTAGCAAGATTTAGAGCTTGAATCTTCGTGGCCTCTTTTTCTGCATGTTTTAGATCATGCAGGGTGAAGACTCCACATTTGAAGGGAAAAGTAGGCCAGCCTCTTTTCTTCTCCTTTTTGAGAGTCTGTGTGGTACTCTCAGCTGTAATCTGGTATGCAATTTCCCTTGCTAGCAATTTGTCAGGGACATATAAGGGGAGGACATGAGGATTGGCTTGGCTGCCAAAGACTCTAACATAAGTAAAATACTCTTCACCAAACCAACTATCCACTGCTGGCAAGTCAAAAGAGGCTAGGTAGGAGATCCTTGAAATGGGCTTATCAAAAATTGAATAATAAATAGGAATCATGAAACCATTACAAATCTGATACAAGTGGTTTTTATAGGATGACTTCCACATCTTGCGATGGTAAATATGAATGGGCGAGGGGTCCTGTGCAGTCCACCTCCAACCAAGAATAGGGAATTCAGAATTAAAACACAAGGTATCTAGGATATATGCACTGTAGTAGAACGAGGGAATTTTCCTCTCAGTGACTCTAGCTTTATTCCTAAAGTCACTATCAGCTACTGCTAACTTATCCGAAAGGATAGTAGCCCAATCCATAATCGTGTTGTTCACTACCGCCTCCATGAGAGGAACGATCTCAATGGTAAAAATGGCAGAGTCGTGTAAACCCCACAGCCTACACATCATTATACCAGCGTAGAAATAAGGAGAACATAAGGAGTCGACCGAGTACTTACCGGAGGATTCATGCTTGTGTTTATTTGGATTTTGCCTCCAGTCCTTGATAGGTTCGGACTCAATCTCGTTCTCGCTTGCGAATTTCTCCAAAAAGGTGCTATTGTATATTTTCTCCGGCTTAGGCAAATGATACATTTGCCTCAGATCTTCTGGCTTAAATGACCCAAAAATCCTTCCATCCCTTGTGCTGAAAGTTCTGTCTGTAATGGGGATTTCTTCAATCGCCCATTTCACAACATCGGTATATGGGAGAATTTGCTCCCTTGCTGCTATCCTATGGAGGAAAGAATCGGCTAAATCCTTGAGAGTGCATTCTGACTTCTTTAATGAATCCGCGGTAGCTTCTTCTACCGTCTGCGTTGGTTTTTCGGCCTCAATCAAGTCATAAGTTCCTTGCCAAGTTACCCTGGCGAGGCCTGCGCATGTGGTGTTGGATATTAGGCCCTTTTTGCTGTTTACTACGGCTTGTCCTACAGCTGGTGGATTGGAAACACCTGCAACTTTCTTCGACTTTTTACCCATCATGCCCGAATTCCTGTGTAAGACTGTATTCTGCACAGAGAGGCAATTTTGGCGTAACACAGAGATAGCAATAAAACTCACAGTTGATAGCAAATGAATAGATGAATGTTGATATACTTTGCTTTTGTAAAACTGGCGCGGAGACAATCTATAGGCATATCTTAAGACATGGATCCATTAAGTGACTGTATAGAGTCTGCCACCTTATAAATGCCCATTATATCAATATTTGGTCGAAAGATCTCTTAAGGCATGCAATGGACGTATTGGCGGCTAAGTGGGAGTGATTATGCCTTAAATAACATTAAATCGGGCTTTCCAATCACTTTAACGGCTTTCTATCGAAAACCGTGCCTTATCGCATCGCATTGGGGGGGTTTAACATGACTGGCTTTAGCAATGCTTTGAGTATCGCCGATCGCCGATTGCGATATCGCATCAGCGAAAGGCATATGCGCATTAAGAATGAAACAAGGGGACCCGCCGGTCGCCGATTGTGATATCGCATCGGCAAAAGGCATATGCGCAATGATTTTAAAATAAAGGGGATGTGTTGATTGCCGATAGCTTATCGCATCGGGGCTTTGATATGGGGTGCTTTAGTGGCACATTTGGGTATCGCCGATCGCCGATTGCCGAACACTATATCGCATCAGCGGAAAGTCTTTAAGCCATTTGTTGCATCCTTCATGTCATTGCGATATGCGATCTTGCGATCGCTTTATCACAATAACCGAATATTTGCTTTATTTCCTTTTTTAAATAGATATTGCTTTAAAGGGTTGTTCATAAAGTGCTCCTTTGATTATCGGACTTTTATAAAGTAAAAGTTTTGATATCAATTTTATTTTTAAAGGGACCCATTTCATATTTTAATGTTTTTATGAATAAAAATAATATGAAATGGGGGGTTGTTTGCAAAGCACAACAGAAGGATACTCCATATTCAATGTGGAAAACATTGAAGGACCTCTACTAGAATAGTAGTGACCAAAGGAAATTAGCGCTCAAGGATAAGCTTCGAAGAATGAATATGGAGAATGGCGATACTATTTCCAAATATTTGAAAAAGCTCACCACTTGCATAGATGAGATTGGAAGTGTAGGAATAATTACTGCTGATGACGATATGGTGAGCCTCATCTCCTTGGCCTTCCAAAGAGCCGGAATAGCTATCAGGACTTTGTGCTCGGAATGGGAATGACTGTGGTCAGATCTCATGCAAGAGGAGATCAAGAGGAGCACACGAGATGGTTCTTCATCCAAGGATGATGAAGAGAATATGGCCTTAGCAAGTAAGCCAAGGAAAAGGAAGGAGAAGGATTCCCATTCCAAATCGAATTCTTCTCATGGAGGAAAGAAGGTTGACAAGTCTAAAGTGAGATGCTTTAATTGTCATGAAATGGGTTATTATGCGACTAATTTCCCATCGAAGAAGTCCAAGAAGGGATTCTCAAAAGGATCTGAAGGTGAGGCATTAGTCTCTCAGTTCGAAATGGACTTTACCCTCATCACATGCATGGTGTCATTGATGATGTGTTGTGTCTGGTATCTTGACAATGGAGCCTCATTCCACATGACCAATGATAAAAGTTTATGCAATACCTTGGAGGAGAAATACCTCAAGATGCGCATAGATATGGGTGATGACAGAAAGTATAGTGTTTCAGGAGTTGGCACGGTTGCTTTTCAGAGGGAGCATGGACCTCCTATCACCTTAGCAGATGTGAAGTATGTTCCTGGATTGAAGAAGAACTTGGTATTGGCCATGATGTTCAAGGAAAAAGGCTACAATGTTGTCATTAGTAAAGGAAAGGCATTCCTTAGACACATCACCATGAGACAGGTGAAACAGATCGGTTCACAAGTTAAGAACCTATATGCTCTTGAGGTTCATGATGCATGCAAAGCCTTGAGGAGCAAGGCAAATGTTAGAGACTTGGTGGTTGACAGGGAGAGTTAATTACCTCTCAACATGCAGTCCCAAAAGAAGTCTCAGACAATTGTGGAGGAGCCACAATTGGAGAATTCAGCAGAGGGATCACATGCAGCCATACCTCTAGGTGTGAGGTGGGGCGATGTGAAGTGATAGTCTCAAGAAGGCTAAAATTGGGCAAGGTCTATTGACAGGTTTTATCTCATGGATCGTACCTTGCTACGGGAGCCAAAAGTACATAGTAGCGAGAGGAATTAGTGGGATTGATTCAGTCAGAGATCAAAGTGACAAAGGGTAGAGAGTTAGATACTGAAGAGCATAGAGAAAGATTGACAACAATGCATAAAGGTTGATTCATAAGAAGCACAGAGTTTTCAGTCGACAGAGGCAATAATAGTTAGAGACTTTGATGATAGAGGCATCATTCTGACTCAGGTTGGATGTTTTTTTGTTTCTGTAGATTTTTGGAGCAACAACACTAGAGAGAAGTGTTGCATGCAAAACATTCCAAAGGTTTAGGATCAAGATCTAGTTGAATTCCTTTCTTGTTGAGAGGGAGTGTTGAAAATAGCAACAAGAAATGATAAAAATAGAATCCAAAATATTCCAATTTTAATTTGTCCTTGAATTAAAATTTGAATTTAGTCTCACTAGCTACTTGGAAATAATTAATTATTTCATTATGGATTAATTAGTTGGTGAAATTCAAGTTATAAGTATTTCTGAAGTCATGCAATAGTTATCCCTTAAATTAAGGAGATTATCCCTTAATTAAGGAGATAGGATTGAGTAATATTTGAGTTGTAGTTAGTTAACTCAGTTTATTGAGTTAAGTCCAGTTAAATTAGTTCCAAACCGTTTGAGGAAATAATTGTGAGTTATCAATTAGTCGATGCATGCATGCACTCAACAAGTGTACTCCATATAACTGAAGATTCTCTCATCAAAAAATCATGCATGTCTATTCTGAGAAAGACCCAGTTGAGCTAAATGTCAAGGACAGGTTACTATCATTTGCATGTGTTTTCCCATAAAGGAAGCTCATCCATGTTGTTAAGGTAAGGTTCCTTGAGGATTGTGTAGTTTTATAGGGTGTGAGATCAGTGTGAGAGATCAGTGTTACACTTTGTAATAGGTGGATCACCCAGGAGGAAATGCACAAGGAAATAGGAGGTTTGGAGGGTAGAGGAGAAGGCTTGTGTGAAGCTTCGATTTCTTATGGCCATCCAGGAGGATTGTACTGAGAGTTGGCTAGCCGCGAGAGCTAAGGATTTGTATTATTCTAATATATTTCCACCTTGTATGATAATATAGATAGTGGGGTTTTTAGCTGAGGCTTTCCCCTGAGTATTTTCTGTGTTTCATGTGCATTGATTCTTCTTCTGGTTATACGTGTTTAGCTCTGATTCAACTCGATCTTTAAGCTTCCGCAAGTTTTATAGTAAAAGTAGATTATATTATTTTTCTTTAGTATATTTCATTATCTAGTTAATCTACAGTCGGATTTTCTACATAGATCTCAGAGGTAGATTTGTAGAGAATTTACAGGAAATTCTAAACGAGGCTAGTGGACACGACGCCAGCCTGTGGAGTGCAAACCTACAACTCCTGTATTTCTGTCGAAAGATCCCCTAATACCAACTGTTGTTCCTCAAATTGCTGAAGGGCTTCCGCAGTGACATTCCTCATCGTTTCACTGATATCATGTAAATCCCCCTTAGTGAGGGTGATCGGGTTGAACAATGTCTTTGAGGCCTTTGTTTCTTTCGTGGCCCTACCTGCTCTCTTGGTCGCAGATATTTGAGTTGGGTGGAAATCATATGCGGGTCCACACCACCTTGCTCCGTGTCTGTCTCTGGCTCTGGCGAAGGTGACTTCTATCCTTTGCACTCTTCTTCGCCTGTTTTTTGCTGTTGTTCCACCAATGTCGCAACTTCACGCACTTCTTGGGCCTTAGTCACTGCTTCTTCTTTCCTACACTTTTTTGCCAGCTGCGCCATCCAAAGTTTTGTCTCTTCCTTCTTGCGATGCATGGCAGACTTCTCTATTTCCACTGCAGAGCTAGCTGGAGTGTGCCACTCTGGCGGTCAAGACTCAAGGACTACGAATATCACATCGCTAGTCACCAAATATGGTAAATCATGTCACGTCTTCGTAGGGTCCTTCCACGCCCTAATGAAGACATGGTAGAAATCTTCTTTGAACTCTACAAATCTCTACAAACTATTGTATATTGTGGGTGATAATTGTGGCTTACAATTTATCCCCATCCTAATATTCATTTCCATGAGCACCCAAAATATCTTTCTCGCTCTGATCCGTTGTGCATCCTTGGTCACCCACAATGAAGCGTACTTCGCTGCCTCTGGAAGGTCTTGCGCGAATGAAGGGAACTGGCTATCTTCAGGAAACTCCCATGCCACCATTACTATCAACAATAGGAGCCCTGCATAATGAAATGTGTTTCCCTGCTCCTATGCCTTGCGACAGTTTGCAATGAACTCACCACATAGGTAGTTCGCCCAGTTGAACTGGACTCCATTTGCAGATTGTGCTGCTAGTGTAACCACTGGTGCAGGCACCTCATCTGCACGACACGTCCGCATTACCTTTCCTATCAATATCTATGTTGCGACCTTCACTGCAGGGTTGTTTATGCTAGAGATGGCATACCCTCGCTTATTCTTCTCTAGCTTAAACTTTTTCTTCATTACCTCTGCGAGGGCCAACTCGCCACCTTTTCCCTCTAAGATGTTTGCTGGGTCCTCTCTTGAGCAAGATAGCTATGTAATCTGGTGAATCAGATGGTCTGTGATGGGGATGGGCTCCTTGAGCCACAAGCACCCATCATGCACCAAGTAGAATAGCTACCTGATGTCAAGAACAGTCATTAGGGCACAGTGGTAATGCAACACCTAGAGTAGGTTTATCAACCCTACTTTCTCCATAACTCTGAGCCATTTGTGTAGCTCTAATTGGATTGTTCCAGTAGTCGCTTCGATGCTCTAGCGCATTAACTTCATAGTCACTAAATGTGGGAACTTCTCGTGGTCAGCGAGGCCCCAATATTCAAATTTCAACATAGGGACCCGCCCTAAGTGCAGTCCCTCAAAAATAACATTGTCAAGGAGTAGCGGGGTTTATTGAGAGCTCTTTCTCTCATCTATATCCTTTGGAAACTTGGCTTTACCCTTTCACGAAGGAACATATTCCAGCAGCCTGGTGATAGGGTCTACACCATGGGTTTCGACTTCCAACTCTACATCCTCCTCCTCCACCAGGATTTCTTCAAACTCTTCCTCCTCATTGGCCTCCAAATTAATGGTCTTCCCCTTTTCCTGCAATATGAGCTTGGTCCTCAGTGTATTTCTAGGTGAGACGCGCACTGGGATCATGGCCTGCTTAGGTCTCGGTGTGCGTGGTGAGTTAGGAACCTCAATGATTATTCTGGCGCTCTCCAGAGCTTCCACTTCTGCAATTTCCTATGCGACTGCCTCGACTATCACCACTCCGGTGTCCATGGCTTCTTCAGGTGCTGACATAGCACTACTCCACAATTCCTTCAGTGTCTCAGGTAGTTTCTCAAACAACGAATTCACTTTCAGAGTCTCGAATAAGTCTCAGTTCATGAATACTCGAGCGCGGAACAACTCAGTTCTCAAATTTCCAAGTGTTGTTGCTGGACAACCATTTGTAATTTATAGAGCCTTTTTAATTTGAATTCAACCGTTTGCCCCACATTTTCTCCACTAATGCTAGATTGGGGGTAGATTTCCAAGAATATAACCCATAAAGTTCGCCTTAAATGCCTGTCGCTCACTCCATTTGACCTCAAACTAACCATCAAATTGTGAACGGTGACTTTAACGGTCACTTTCCTGCAGACTTGTGTGCCAACGCATCTATCTTTGCATTGTCGAGGACCCTGTGACACTTCATGATTGTGCACAGTTTTGACATCACATACTTCCCGGGTAGAGTAGTTTATAGTCCTATGCCTCCTTTCAGTGCCCTGGAGTGCTAAGACTGTGCCACTTTCATATAGTCACATTGCCGGACCGCCAGTGTATGGCTTCAAGCAACTTCCATTCTCCTTTCCTAGGAAGGGTTCTCCATTTAACTTGACCAACTGTATTGTGCCTCTCTTGGTAATCTCCTTAATAATATACGTCCCTAGTGCATCTTGAACTTTCCTGGGGATTTATCAAACTTACTATCATACAACAACACCAGATCGTTTACCTTGAATGTGTCTACCTTGATGTGTTAGTCGTGCCATGCCTTTTCACGGTGCTTTTGGACCTGCTGGTGAAATCTAGTAAAAAATCGTTCTTCTTCAAGCTCATCCAATTGTCGAGCCTCTCCTCTAGGGCTCCGTGATCTGTCATACCTGTGAGCGTTGCTATCCGCAGAATAGGCACAATGTATTCCATAGGCATTACGGCTTCCACTCCATAGACAAGCCTAAAAGGTGTTTGTCCCGTCAGTTTCTTGCATGTCATCCAATAAGCCCATAACGCTGCAGGTATGTGTAGGTCTAAACCACTTTATTGCGCATTGCATACCTTGGTCAACAAGTTTTCAAGGACTTTGTTGAATGCCTCCACTGTCTCATTAGCCTGTGGGTGATAAGGTGTGCTCTTTTGGTGATACACCTGAAATTCCTCTGTTAGTTCACTGATCATCTCGTTTAGGAAGTGTGTACCGTGATTTCTCATCAAGATCTTTGGACAACCAAATCGCGTTAGTATGTGCTCAAATAAAAACTTTACGGAAGTCATGCCCGTGCAATCCTTCACTAGCCATGCTTCTTCCCAATGAGTCAGATACTTCATCGCAGTGATAATATACCTCGCGCCTGTCTTTCCTTGAGGTTTAATAGGTCTTACAAAATCTATTGGTCACTTTTTGAAAGGTTGCAATGTCATTTTTGGATTCAAATGCATTTCATCCCTCCGCGATTGCCTTCTTGTCCACTGACATACATCACATGTCTTCCATATGCTTTTGAATTCTGAAGAAGGGTTGGACACCACAACCCAACGCGTAGAATCTTCTATGTGGTTGCTCTTCCCGTATAATGTCCTCCCAACATTAAGAGCCATTTGCAAATTCAACCCCCCAACACATGCTTATTGACCAGATATTTTAGCATGGAGTACATGTGCATTTGCTCAAGTTGGGTCTTTTTTTTAAATACCTACATCCATGTGGCCAAATGTGCATGTGGATCATCTTGCCCATCATACTTTTCTGTCAGTTGCACCTTAGGCTTCCCAAATTGTACTCGTACCATTTTCCTACATTCGTGCCAATCATCAAATCTTCCTTTGTGCGTACCCCACCATCTTGCGGGCGTAGCGTGCAGTCCCCAGTCCAAGGCCTAGAAGCGTTTCTTTTCTGGAACCTCCCTTTCAAATGCATCCAAGAAGGTATCTACTTCATTTAGACCATCATAATTTGGTAGATCTCTTACTTTTTTCAACACGCAATGCATAAACCTAGTCATCATGTTACAATTCAACGTAGTTACTTCGTGTAACTGATTCTGCCATCGTTCTACTACTTCGCTGGAATCTGAGGTGCAGGAACTCTCATGCTCCCATGTAATCCATCCATCCATGGTGGGATTCACCCAATCTTGGCCTCACGCTGTTATCTTGTAGATGTAATCCAGATAATCATCACTCTCATAGTCATGAGCTGGTTCCGTGTAGCGAGATCCCTTAGCAAGATCCAGGGGTATTATTATGCACAGTGACTTCTTCTCAAAGATCATCTTCCTCTTATTCAGATGAATCACCCCATTCATATCAGTGGCCCAGTCAATTCCCAAGAGCGTGGGGTAGGGATTTCTATTGTCAACAATCTCTATTACTTCAAAATCTGCCAGCATGCTTGCTCCCTCAATATCCACAGTTATTTCCTGAAATCGCCCCATGGGTATGATTTTCTGTTGGTTCACCATTCTCAGCTGAATCGAAGAGCATTGTAGCGCAGGTCTCCCCATTCACTCCCATGTCTGTTTTGGTCAAACATTCGTGTTTGATCCCAAATCCAGAATGACTTGGTCCATCTCGTATTCTCTGATTTGCGTAGTTAGTCTCATTTCACACCCCGTCCTTGTCTTATGCTTTCCGATCTTGTGAACTATGCATGGTTCACCTGGCACAGTCCCATCGCATCTGTTGATGAGATCCTGTAACCCCTTTATAGCCTTACTGTCGTGCAGTAGCTTCATACAGGTTTCCAAGAAAGTTGTGAGCATGGAGGGATCCATTTCCAACTCAGGGTGATCTTTTCTCCTTGACGAGGAGGCCTCAACGAAGCTCTTCTTAGCTTCCATGAAGGTTTCCTGAGCGTGCTCCAAATCAAACTCAACTTCTTTGGTTGGGGCTTTACGAACCTAGGTACTATCTTTCGGTTGTTTCCCCTTGTCATCTCCCATCGCGATTCCACTTTGAAGCACGATATTTACTTTTGGATCTTCCTCGCGTGGCTCAGACCTCATCATCCATAGGTTTTGAGTCGGGGGAGGGGGTAGTGCTCCTTTGTCATAGATCCTAGCTATCAGTGTAGGACAATCTTCTGTCTCATGATAAAAAAGCATGCAATACTTTCATGATGGGCGCGTTGGATTAGTGCAATCATGGGCATAGTGTCCTAACCCTCCGTAATTGTAGAAAATCAGTTGTTTGTGGCCTTTACTAGGTCCTCCCCAGCCTCGGCCTGTTCCGCGCCCCTGAAATCCTATGTGTGCCATTCTTGTATTTTGGTCAAGGGGTCACGTTTTGGCTTGAACTCTATAGGCGGGATTTCTATCCATCATCAACTCATAGCTCCCACAAGTACGCTTGTCATGTCCCACCAACCTACAAAAGTTACAGGACAATTGTTGCAGAGTTTGCATATACTTCTGTAACAAGTGGCAGTTATCTATGGCATGCTTTCTGGCTACTTGACAGAGAGCGCACCAAAAAGCAAGTGCCATGCTAGGTCCTGCTTGAGATTCCGGCCTTAGAGGCATCGGTCCTCTCCAGCAAGGTAATTTGTGAAGGCCAGACAATGGTCTTTGTGATAACCCTGACTCTTGCATGTCATGCACCATATTTATTCATGCACTTCTGGTTGAACCGTCCTATCCTACTTCAAGATTTGCATCTCAAGGCATAGATTCTTCAGCCGCATGTGAATCTGTTGAACTCCCAGATTAGGATCTTACATCGGGGTCTCATGTAGTCTCATGGAAATCTCTAGGGCCTCTGCCTGAGTTGTTATCTTCTGCTGCAACAATGCACTCCTTAGGTGTGGTAGTAGCAAAGCTACAAACCATTCACGATGTTGTCCATCTGTCAGATTCATATTTTCTTTGTGAATTGTACATTTCAGCCTCTGATCTAGTTCCTAGGGTGTCTAGCTTGGTAGCACCATGATTGCTTTGAATCCAATAATTGACCATGCTTCATATTTAGGCTTGCTAAATTCCCTATTTAGTGTTGCTTCGATGTCTGCTACTCTCGCATTCGGGTTATCATTAGAGTACCTAATATACCAAGTTAGTGCGCGATCCTGCAGGGCGCTAACCAGTGTTGCTTTCTTTATATGGTCATCTGTGACACCTTGAGCTTCCCATACAACCTTCACTATGAACCAAAATTGGTTTGGGTCCTCGATTCCCAAGCCTTTGAACAAAGGAAACTTCACTGTGCTTGTCATACTGAATCATGGTGGTGGCGTAGTTGCTATGGGTGAATATGGAGGTGATGGCAGTGAAGCTAGTGGTGGTGTGGGCGAAGGTGGGATTCACGAAATTATTTTTCTTCAAATGAATAACACTTTGCGGAGAGACCTTCGTGAGCTCTTCCTTGTCCCCTCGTGGAGGTGAAATCAAGGGGCTATTTTATGGACCCTTATTTCCTTCATTCCTGTAAATCTTTCCACTTCGCGTAGCCCCAAACATCAAGGTAACTGCATAACCTATTTTTTGCACAACAACATTTTAATCCAAGTATTCAAAGACTTTACATACTTACCTTGGGGTCCTTTGAGAAAGCATCTCTCTACCTTACTGTAGCTAACTGAGGTGTCAACCACAAACTCAATAACAAATCCTCCTATAATACGATCGAGCCAATGATCAATGGTGTGTGCAATCTTATCCTCCGATGCTTCCAACCTTCATACTAGCTCTTGGTTCCACACAATAGAACTGTCAAGTTTCCACCTTCCTTGGCTATTTGCTAGCTTCGCGATCCACTCATATAGCTCAGTAGGGAAGGACGCAAAAAAGATTTCATGGATCTCCGTATACAGGTAGTTATCCAATCACTCTTCTTTTGACAATCATGGGTTTATGTTTTCTTGTGCTTCGAACTTGTTAAGTCTTCTATCCAGCCAACCTTCAATTGTTTTCTTAGTTGGATTATAATGATATGACATCACACATCTCTATGCAGATTTCGGTCCCGGCAATGGAACCATTTGTTGGCTTGAGGGGGCCTGACCTAGGTTCAACATTAGTTAGCCAAAAAAATCCCTGTACTACTGGCCCTTTCGGCATCATCCCACGAAGCGTAGACTAAACTCTCACCCAGAGCAGTATGGGGGGATGCTGTAACCAAGTTTCTGCACCCTTGAGATGACTGTGATTTTGGTTTATTCCAACAATACTTGCCTTCGTGTAGGTGGCTTTGAGCTTTGTTCTACCCCTCAGTACCTTCACGATCTGTTACAATCAATCTTTGCGCAGCCCTATCCAATGGCTAATGTCCTTTCGCGCTGCTAGGGTAGTGTACTGTGCTCATTCCCAAACTAGGCTAAGTAACTTACTTATCTTATTGACAGATCTTAATTATCTTTGCGTACAAATGTTCTTACTTGTGTTCACTTGACCAATACAGTTATACACATTCGCGCATCATATAAGCATTAGAAGTTAAATTCATACCCAATATAAAAGATGCATAAATAGGAAATAAAGACACATAAATGATAGAAACTTCTCTCTATTAATACTTCCAGATGATTACAGACTCGACTTTCCCTGCGCACTCAACTGCAGGGGTCTGCGCACTTAGCTGCAAACTACTAGGCCTCTGTGCACTTAGCTGCAGAGCCTCTACCTACGCTATGACCTAAAACTTAGACTTACACTTTAGAACTATCTCGCATACATCTGGATTATTTTATCTTAGATGCCTTTGACTACTTAGAGCTTCGCTCTATTTATAAAATTCCATGGTCCACAAACCATGGATAGATCATCTACAGCCATCATTACATTATCAAAATAAGTGTGGACAACCCTATGACTCTTTAACAACTACGCACTCTGCGCCTACAAAATGTGGTGTCTTTACATTGGAATTATAATGTTGGACCAAAATCTGGGCTCTAAGAGCCAAAACTACCCTTGGGAGATCCTGTGCCCAACACCCTACTCCACCTAAACAACCTCAGATGCCTGCCCAGCCAAATTTGAACCTAAACAACAAATAGGCACAACAAGTATACAGTGGAGAGACATCCAACCCTACTTATGTTGTGGAAATTCAGGAAATCAACCTGAGGTCTGGAAGAGTACTCTTGGACATCCAACCTCCATCTCCACCAAGGAAGAGTGAGGAAGAAAGAGAGGAAAGTATACCTAGAGTGAATCCACCACCCTTTCCTAAAATATTAACTCATCCAGTCCAGCCTACCCCAGAAGAGAATGAAATTATGGGTGAATTGAAAAATGTATGTGTCAAAATGCAACTTCTCTAATCCATTAAGGATGTACCTATTTACAAAAAACTGATTAAAGAGAAGTTTTTCGAACATCCAGGGTGGAAAAAAAGAGACACCCCTACCATTAATTTCATTGGACAGTTGTTTGAATTAATGTTGGGGCAGGTAATTTTCCCGAAGTATTTAGACCCTGGAAGCCCTATAGTAGATGTGCACATCAATGTCACCATTGTCCCACACACCTTGATTTATCGTGGGGTTGCCATTAATGTAATGAATAAGGACATGATGCTCAAGCTAAATCTCGAGGGTTCATTAAGAAAGACCACAACAGTCTTGCAGCTTGCAAACCATTCCACAGTAACCCCTGAGGGGATTGTTGAGGATGTGATGGTATCCATTGACTCCTGGGAGTACCCTGCAGAGTTCCTAGTTCTACGGACTAAGGCCAAGCTTAAAGGCTATCCTCTCACACTTGGGAGGCCTTGGTTGGCCACTATCGATGCCTACATCAACTGTAGGGCTGGAAACATGACTATCAAAAATGGACATTTGTCCAAGCAGTTGGTCTTGTATCCTCCTTCTCAACCATCCTAGAAAATGGTTTACCTTTATGGCTAGAAGATAAGGAAGAAGATGAATTATACTTAGCCAAACTCTATACCCTAGAAATTTCCCTGGGAGGAGGATAGTTGGATGAAGATGATTTGATTGAACACATTCTCCAAAAGCCAACTCCCAACACCTTACCCTTAGAGGAAGTAGTAAAGGAAACCATGAGAAATCATCAGATTAATCTATGCTTAGCTGATTCAAACCCTACTCATGTCAAGATAATAGAATTTGTCCCTAAAAGAATTTGAAAATCAACCCCTCTCTTTCTGTACACCAAGAAGAGGAGTTGTGCAACATGCTAAGGGAAGAATTGGATGCCTTTGCTTGGAGTTACAAAGAAATGAAGGGAATGCACCCCTCGATGTGTACTCACCACATTTATATCAAATAAGGTTACAAACCACTCCGAAAACCCCAAATAAGAATGAATCCAACTCTCAAGTATATAGTCAAAGAAGAACTGAAAAAGTTGTTTGATGCAAGATTCATTTACCCTATCTTGGGCAATGCGTGGGTTTCTCCTTTGGTGTTGGTTCTAAAGAAAAATGGGAAGTTGAGGATTTGTGTTGATTACAGGGAGTTGAACAATGCAACAAAGAATTACCATTTCCCTCTATCTTTCATCGACCAAGTGTTAGATGGCCTCGCAAGGAAATTTTTTTTCTCTTTCTTAGATGGGTTCAGCAGGTACAATCAAATCCAGATTAGCCTAGAGGACTAGTATAAAACCAACTTCACCAATCCTTGGGGTAATTTCTCTAATAGGGTCCTTCCTTTTGGTCTATGCAATGCCCCTGCCACTTTCCATAGGGTAGTCCTGAGTATCTTTTACGAGCTAGTCCATTATGTAATGGAAATTTATATGGATGATTTTACACCCTATGGTTGTGATTTCCAGGAGGCTCTCTCCAACTTGGGTAAGATGCTGAACAAATGAATTGAAATGAACTTGTCCCTTTGTCCTGAAAAATGTGATTTCTTGATGACTATAGGGATTGTTCTAGGTCATTCAATATCCCATAAAGGACTCTAGGTAGACCCAAATAAGATAGTCATAATCCAAAAGGTCCCAGCTCCACAAAAACAGAGGGATGTGAGAAGTTTTCTAGGTTTAGCTAGATACTATAGGTGATTTATAAAAGACTTCAACTAGTTGGCTTCCCCTCTATTTGGGTTATTGGCCAAAGTATCTAAATTTTTATGCTCAGAAAGTTGTCAAGAGGCCTTGGATACCCTAAAGGACAATTTGACTACTACACCTATTCTCCAAGGCCCAAATTGGGCTCTTCCTTTGCATATACATTGCTATGCTTCTCACAAATCGATAGGAGTAGGCCTAGGCCAGATAGATGACAAGTTACCTTATTTCATTTACTTCATCAGTAAGAACCTGTCAAAAACCGAACTAAACTACACAGTGACTGAAAAGGAGCTCCTAGCTATTGTGCTTTCATTCAACAAATTTCAGCATTACATTATAGGTTACCAAACATTTGTACATACTGAACATGCTGCAATTAAATACTTGATGAAGAAATCTGATGTAAATTCCAAGATTATTAGATGGTTACTTTTGTTGAAACATTTTTATTTAACTATTATTGATTGACCTAACAAGGAGAATGTTGTTGCAGATTTTTTATCCAGATTGACTTTGTCTATAGGGGAGGAAGGAATGGTTGATGATAATTTACCAGAGGAACACTTATTCACCATTTCAATTCTCTCTTCATGGTTTGCTGACATAGAAAATTACTCAGTGTCTGCACAATTTCCACCAAATTTGTCCTCCAAGGAAAAGAGCAAGATTGTAAAGAAGAATGTCCCATTCACTTGGATTGCGGGAAACCTTTTCAAATTAGGTCTGGATCAAATTGTGAGAAGATGTGTTAGGGAGGAGGAATTCTTTGACATCCTTCTGACCTGTCATGATGCGCCTTGTGGAGGTCACTTTGCAACCAAAAGAACAACATTCAAGGTAGTACAAGCGGGTTATTACTGGCCCACTCTTCACCAAGATGTGAGGAGGTATACTAGTGAATGTGATTGGTGCCAAAGGATGGGGAAACCTACCCCAAGGGATCAAATTCCTATGCAACCTCAAGTGACTTTTTATCCATTTGACAAGTGGGGCATGGATTTAACTGGATCCATTGAACCTCCATCTAGACAAAAGAAGCACATCATTGTGTGCACTAACTATTTAACCAAGTGGGCTGAAGCCAAGGCCATCAATGCAACAACAGAAGAGAAAGTGGTTGAATTCTTAAGGGAAAATGTATGTTATAAGTTTGGGTACCCTAGAGAGTTGGTCACTGATCAAGGCAGTCAGTTCACATCTCACATGATTGAAAATTTGTTAATCTAGCACAAGATCAAGCATAGAACATCCACTCCTTACCACCCGTAAGCTAATGGGCAAGTGAAGGTAACCAACAGAGCGTTGGAAGGCATTCTAACCAAAGTGATTATCGACAACAGAAAGAATTGGGCAGGTAGATTAGTTGAGGCCACTTGGGCCTACAATACCTCCTAGAAGACCACCACTAGATTCACTCCTTATGAGTTGGTATATGGAAAGAAGGCCCTGTTTTCCATTGAATTTGAAGACAACACCTTAAGAATGGAAGCAAAACTGGATCTAGATCTCACCAGTGCATAGTGAGAAATATTTCTCTAGCTAAATGGGTTAGATGAATTTAGGATGCAGGCCCTCTTGCACACAGAGGTGACTCAAGTTTAAAGGAGGATTTGGCATGACAAGAACATAAAGGACAAATAGTTTGAAGAAGGTGATTGGGATTTGTTTTATGATTCTAGATACAAGGATTTCAAAGGCAAGTTAAGGATTAGATGGTTAGGCCCTTATGTCATAGAAAAATGTCATGATAATGGTTCAGTACAGATAAGAACCATTGAAGGTCTACAATAAGCCATTGTCAATGGGTATAGATTGAAGGTCTACAAGAAGGCCTTGTCAAAGAAAGAATTCATCAGTGGAATAAAAAAGACAATGATGGTGGTGGAGAAAGCCTAAAATTCCACCCCATAAAGTCCCTAAAAGGAAACAAAAAGAAAACCAAAAAAAAAAAAAAAAACCTATGTGGACAGCCCAATGGTGTTGAAAAAAAATAAAAAATAAAAAAGTCTCTAGGTGAAAACATCTTTTGAGGCACCCAGGGCAGGCAGCTAGGACGAAAAGCTTCTTGGAGGTAGACTAGTTGTTTTCAAAAAAGAGAAAAGAAAAAAAAAAAGAGAGAAAAAAGAAAAAGAATGGAAATGTCGTTTGCAAGTCAGCAAGCGGAGGATCAACACAAATTTAGAGGAACATAAGGACCTACATAATCCATATTTTAATCCCTCCATCTCATATTATTCATTATTTCATCCATCCTTCCATTTATGGAATCCTCCAGCTCAGTTTACACAGGCTCTATGTTTCCTACAGGATTCCCTAAAAACCTACAAGAGTTTCTTGTAGGAAGTACAGTGGCTTTGAAATCCAAAGAAAAGTGATCCTAGAGAAAAGGGGATGACAAGCTTGTGTAAAAAAATAAAGCATTCACTCCACCTCATCATCCCCATGCCTTTCAACACCATGATATCCTTGCATCCATCCAATAAGTCAATTAAAGAATATACAACTTTCTAAAAGAAAAAAAATAGAAGAAGCTAATAATAGAGGACAGAGGGACAATACCTGAAGGCTATACCTCTCACCTAGAATTCACTAGAACCCTTCTCTACTCATTTCAGCAATCCTCATGCTCCGGAAGTGAAAAAAAGTATGGAAGTTTAGGGAGAGGAAACTACAGGACATCTTGTAGGTTTCCTGTAGGAAATCCTGTAGCAGCTTATCCCACAAAGGAAACTTATCAAGGTTGCATCCATCTTCAACACAAAGATTCCAAGGTTGAGAAATCTCCTTGAGAGCTCAGCAGCAGCAACACACTCACCACATCACTCTCCATCACTTGCAAATCAAAATAAACCACAATCAAAAGATGCCACTACAAAGAAGGATATGCAGTAAATATATAGCGTAGGAAATCATTCTCCAGCATGCATCATCATCAAAGCATCTTACCCATAAGTATGTCATCTTACTCATGCTCTCTTGTTAGCACAATATAATAAAAAATGTAGGATTATGTAAGAGTTTGTTTTATAAGAAAAGGTGGCCAATTAACTTGGCCACCTTCGGCTAGTCAATGAGTAGAAAATAGTTAGACCACTCCACACATGGTAGTAGTCAAATTAGAAGAGAAAGGGGATAATGCCAAAAATGGTTAAGTTACGGAGGAACGAAGTGGGAGATGAGTACGAGGTAATGTGGAATGATGGACTGATAGTGGGACCAACGGTCCAAAATGAGGTGCTTGTACTTACACAGCCAACACACCATCCCACATGATCAACCATATAAGGAAATAAAACATTTATTCCCATGCAAAGAGAGCATTAGAAATCTTGAGAATTCATCGAAAAGAGGTTGCTCTTGACCTTCTTGAAGAAACACCTATAGGAGACAGTTAGAATTTTGCAGCCCAGGAGACCTACAGAAAAACCTACATGATATAGAGCGGCGAATCTGCAGGATTATTAGTGGGCACTAAGGGAGGATAAATCAAAGGTTGTCCTCAATAGAACATAACCAATGAGGTAGGAGCAATACCTTCCATGTTTTCCTGTTAAAGAGAAGAAAAATCATGATTTAATTAAGGAAATTGAAATATAGGAGAATTGTATTGTAGAGTTAACATTCCATCCTCTCTCACCCTCCATAATTCTTGATTTTTGTTCATCCTAGCCTCCACAATTACCAGGGAAAGATGACATGGGGTTTTAACAAGAGAGAACCCACAAACATAGTGAGAATTCACCAACATCCTCCTGTAGTATAAATTTTCACAAGGCACCAATGGATGGGGTTCTTTGAGAGGATGAGAGGATACAATGATGAGGTGGCTAGAGACTTTTCTCTCACTCAAACCCCTCACAAGGACCCTTTCCACTACTATGGTGAAAGGCCTATTGGTAGAAATCGCCCCTAAAGTTATAAGCAGAATCACTACACTCCCTTTAGAGTTACCTTGGAGAAAAGAAGATGAGGGTAACAACACCCTTGCAAAGAAGAAATTATTTTTGGAAGGCGAGGAGCCAATGGAAGACAAAAATCGGGTTAGAAGAGGAAGCATTCCATACCCTTGGAATGAACTTAGTTACCACCTCATTAAATACATATCATGTGATGGGAGATACAATGTGGTGTATGGATACCACTTCAGACTCCTCCAAGAACTAAGATTTGGAGCAGACACACCTCCTCAAAATAGATTAAGTATACCCTACTTTCTTCTTCAATCACTGATAGATATGATCATCAAAGTGCAAGAGAGAAAACATCAACAACTAGCCCATCATGGGTTGATCAAAATTATCCTAGAAGATGCTCTACAAAACCTAAGACTACCTATAACATTGACAAATTTCAGAGATATGCAGGCAGAAGGAGTAATTCAAGCTCTGGAATATGAAAAAATCCCCACTTCCAGCGAGAGGGGTGAAGAAAGAGAAGGAGAAAATGAAGTGGAAACAGAGGAAAAAGAGGAAGAAAAGGAGGAGGAAAATGAAGAAGAGATAGAAGAAGAAACAAAAGAAGAGACAAATGAGCAAAGTGAATGATTAGAGGAACAAGAGAAAGAGAAAGACAATGATAAGAAGGAGAATGTAAAAGAGGAAATAGAACAGAAGGAAGAATAGAGGTCTACATTTCAAGGCAGAGAAAGGGAAGAATCACCAGGGTATCTCCACAACCCATAGAGAAAGAGGTATAAACTTCTCTTACTGCCCTAAGTACACCTATCAAGTCAAAGGGAAGAGGAAAAGACAAACCCCACTGTACTTCAGAACAAGGAATAGCCCAAGGATTAGGTAGGGAAGACCTCAAACCCCCACCAAAACTTCTATTGTCATTGAAAACTCACCAAAGCAGCAAGAAAAGGTAGCTCCTCTAGAGAAAAATCAAGGATAAGGATCATTAGGACAAGCCTCTCCCAAATCTCTCATCACTTATGTTAGGAGCCCTGTCACAAGGTCAGCCTCATCAAAGGGAAAAGGCATCCTATGGGAGACACAGGCAGACCTACAAGAAGAAAAGGTCATCCTACAGGAAACCCTATCAAACCTATAGGATGTGTAGAAAAGGAACCAAGAAGGTATCACTCCACAAGAACCAAAGGAAGAAGACCAGGAATTGAGGGAACCTATTCCACAACCCAACCTCAACTCCTACTACGGATTCATTGAAGGAGGTAGTGTAATCCCACAAAAGTTTTCCATTCCCATATTCTTTGAGCTTGAAAGAGAGAGGGCAAGGACTCATAGGTGGATGAAAATTTCCAAGTCAAAAGGAGTGGAGGATGTAGGCCACATGGAGGAAAAGTTGAAAGAGATGGGTTGAGAGCTGAGCAGCATAAGGAACAGAGAGACAATGATGAAATCTTAGTTAGAAGTAGAGAATTCATGGCTAAGAGGATAGTTACAAGAAAGGGAAAGCCAATTGTCAACTATGGCCAGTTTATCCTTAGAGGCAATCCAGTGCAGGATTCTAGCAAAGTCTTATGCTTTGTATCTCAAGGAACAATGGCTACAATTCCAAATAAAGACTTTAGCACAGAGAGGCACTATGCCCTTCCAGGACTATACACAATTCATTAATCTCTGTGATCAAAGCACCTTGAAAGATAGAGCAAAAATGTCTGAGTTTTACCTACACAACTTGGCCTCGACAGATTTGAATGTGTGGGACCCAAATTCAAAACTGGGAGACTTGCAATTGATGGCCTTAGCATCATGGATGAGTCATGAGGAGGCAATAGCTACAGAGATGACAAAGTTAATGACAAGAGAAGAGACATAACCCCTCATGATCAGGGTTGAACCATCTAATCCAATGGTTGTCATCAACACCCATAACCTCATTGCAAATGATCCTAAGCTTGCACCTAGGTACCTTGTTGCACAAGAACAAGTAGTCACGCACTTTGAAGACATGTTTAGATTTCTCGGAGATAACAACATGAAATCTTGACAAAGGAGGTGGAACACCTTGCCTCACAGCCTGAAAATCAAAAAATACCATTCTCCTCATAGAATGAGAGAGACACTAAATAGAACACCCATGTATAAGCAAGCTCGACAAAGACTCAAATTCAATTGGATTGGCTTGAGACTTAGTCCACCACTTCTCTTAGGAATGTTAGAAGGGAGGGGAGAAGAAGAAGAAAGAAAGAAGTGGGAAGAGATAGGGAGGAAGGAAAGATTTTATTCACAGAAGGAAGAAACTACAACGCAAACATGGGATGTCAGGGACACCACCAGAGAAATGAAGGACATGGATATAGTTTAAGTTTCTCAGAGGATGGGTAACACTTTTAGTTGGGGGGTGATGATTAGCCTCATAATTAGGTAACTATATAGACCTTAATACACCTCCAAGGTTACAAAAATAAACTCTTCTCATAATTCCTTACATATTTTAATTATATTTTTCTTAATGCAATGAGTAAAAGTAAGATGTTATGTCTTGTGGTCTAATGTCCATTGATTGCGGGTTTTTGGGAGAAAATCATGGAAATTTTGACTAACTAAGAGTAGGAAATTGAATGAGACAAGGAGGAGAGATTATAGGAGATATATCCTCCTCATAAAATCCTCACTCATTTGAATATTCCTCAATCAAATCACACTAGCTCGGAGTTGCAAGCAGCTAAGTCATGGAGATCATGGGCAGCCAAGCTAGCAACAGTTAAGAACCAGTTCATCTTGATTTTGAGAGCCAAGCCTCCCTAGATTTAAGGAAGTTGTTGGAGACTTGAGTTGTATAAATAAGGAGGCCTAGAGCCTCATTAGGATTCAGATTTTTTATGTAACTGCACTGAGCATTTTCGAGTTAAGTTTGTGTGGAAAAACACTGTTATGTAATTTTTGATATGATAATGAGAATGAGCATTTTCTTGATCCAGCACTGAGTTGACTCAGAGGGATGAAGCTCTTAGGTTAGGGCCCAACCCTAGCAGCAAAGGATCCTCTTCTTGTACTTGTATGCTTAGGTTATTTCATATATTAATTGTTGAATTGATTTTAGCATTGTTTCATTGCAAATAGTGGTGAAGTTAATTATTTTGCTTCCATTTGTGCATAGCTTTAGCAGTAGCTTTAGAGAGATAAAAGAATACTAAAAAGGTTGAGAAAATGTGGATTTAACCTCATTCCTCCCTTCAAGGACCATGGTTTGAGGAAAAATTCCTATTCAGCCCAAAAAAGACAAAATTCTGATTTCTTATGGAATTTAGGGTTTTTGCTACTTAGGCCAGCATCTGTTCAGTTTTCAAGAATAGGTTTCAGTTTTTATTTATGATATTTCAAACTTTGTATTAGATCTCATGGTGTTTCACAATATTTGGAAAGAATTTCCATGCACGAACTAGGCAACTAAATAATGGAATTATGTTTCTTATGTTGATTAGAAATCTTCCTTGTTTGACATGATTCATGGGTAAATGCCAATGATGTATGCATTGCAAGGGATTCAAATAGTGTAGGGAGATCTCATGTCAGTAGCCTCATCCTAACCTCATCCATCCATGATCACCAAAATCCACTAATTACATGAACCAAATCATCATTCCATAAGAACAACTTTCTAGGTTTGTTGAGCAAATCCAACCATCTTACACACTATGCTTTGAGCTCTGAGGAAGTCCTAGCCACTCCATTGCCTTATTTATTCCATCATTCACTTTCCCTAAGCCCTATACCACCTTCCAAATCTCTCCTATTTGTCTCAGCCTGATCCTGTAGGAATACAAGGATCCTGTAGGAGCATTAAGACATCATGTAGGAAGCATTAGGACGTCCTGTAGGACAACTTGTAGTCGCATGTTTGAGGTCTATTTGTGGAAAAAGAATACAGGAAGATAGGAGAAGACCCCCACTTTCCTCCCAAGCCATATGACCTTTCACAACCATATCTAACCCACTTTCCGTGTCACGAAGAAGATTTAGCATTCACATTTTCACAAAAAAAGGACAAAGAGGAAAAAAAGAGTTATTGTCTTCATTCATATGCACAGTAGTAAAATGTTTGGTTATTTTAGATTGCATGCCTGGGATAGTTAGGCTTACACACATGTTAGCTTAGAATTCTTCTGAAGCAAGATCTCTTAATAAACAATTAGATGAGTGGTGTGTTTAAAGCACTTATTTTAGTCTTTCATTACTGCAGTAGACAATATTTCCATTATTCCAATTAGGATAAAATTCCCCTTTCTTCATTGGTAATCAAACTTCTTCTGAATCAATAGAAGGCTGGTTTGAGAAACCATAGTGATCTATCGCCAGCTCGGAAGT
This sequence comes from Pinus taeda, assembly GCA_000404065.3. Classification (NCBI taxonomy): domain Eukaryota; kingdom Viridiplantae; phylum Streptophyta; class Pinopsida; order Pinales; family Pinaceae; genus Pinus; species Pinus taeda. The sequence goes on from APFE030372902.1 coordinate 47,819, forward strand.
GGCAAAGAGTGGACCCATCACATCTGCTTGTGTATACAACACTGTTGCCTCCAAGTTTGTAAGATCCCTGGGTTCATAAAGTAAAGTTGGTAACCCCAAGAGTTGCAACATCCTTGATGCAATACTGGTGCTAATCACCTAGGTTCTCTCATTCCACATATATTTTAGAGTTCACTGAATATTCTACAAAAAATATTTATATTAGGCACATAGTAAGAAAGGGGAAATCAAATTCCTAGGGACCTATTAATACTATGAATTAACTCTATAATGTGCAAGTGAAGGGGTTAAATCATTGTTTTAGGTGTCTAGGAAAGACCAAATGGGCCTTATAAAATGTCTAATTCTAAATCCCATCAAATTGGAGAAGAGCCCCATCTAATATCTACCCAAGCCTATGTTTTCTTGTGGGGTAAAGGGGTGCATGAAGAAAGAGAAAACAATATGGCTATTCGAATTTATGGGTTTAAAGGTAAACTAATATTGTTAGCGAAAATTGTTATAGTTAGGTATTTTGTTTCCAAAGTCTACAAATAATAGCGTGACTAGATAGTTATATTTGAATAGAAAAAGAGAATGAAAAATTATTTCTTTGTGATTTACTATTAGACAAGTCACTGTGAAGAATGTGGCTCACATTCAAGAGCTTGCAGATTCTTTAGGTTCTTATAACTTAAGAGAAGTTGAAGCTTGTCGAGGATTTGATCCAAAAGGCCTATTTACCACACATCTAGGTATTGTTAGATACACGAACTTGTTTACAAGAGTTACAGAGGAAAGTGAGGAAAGTGAGGAAAGTCACATTGCTCCAAGAAAAAACAAGAATCGGTAGTAAATACTAAAGAAATTTTTAAAGAAGCAAGTGTTAGCATGGAAAAAAAACAATAAAATACGTGCAAATCCTACATAACAATCTCCACCTTACACATCTGACATTGGTCCGACTCCATCCTTTAGTAAATGAAAGAGAAAGGATACTACAAGTACAAAACTAGTTCACAATGAACTATCAGGTGGAAGAGATGACAAATATTCTCCTTGGACATTCATTCCAGACAAAACACGCATGACTAAATTAGTCAAATCTGAAAGTGCCTCAAAAATAGGAAGCATTGAACAAACTACGAATGTGGAAATTGAGTGTTATACTAGCTGATTGGGTTAGTATTTGTTTAGCAAAAAAATATAAAATAATGGAGTAAATTTCTAAAGAAGCAACTACTTTTGATGACCTCCTTGTCCCTTTGTACAATGCATACTATAACAAGGGTAGTGAAAATTTGAAAATTGAAAAAGTAAAGGTCCATAATAAAAAGGTTACTGATAAAGTAGAAACAAAATTTGAGGTGTTTGGAAGTGCACTTATAGAGTAATGCATCAAGCTACTGGTAATGCACTTATAGAGTATGTTGGCCAACAAGAAGCAAAGAACTTGATACTAAAAGAAAGAATAGATGCGCTATAAGATGCTCTAAATTGGCTCCTTTGTTAGTGACTCCACTGGAAATACATGCATCACCATCCACAATTTCTACTCCTAACACATTACATAGATGTAATAAATCTCTCAAATTGTTTAATGTAGTCAAATATTATATTATCACTAATATATGCCAAAGATTGGAGATTATTGAACTTGCATGGAAAGAATCTTCTGATCTACTACGTTTAGCATAAGGAATTAACTCATTTATTGATTTGGTTAAAAGTAATGTTGACAAAGAAAATAATTTCATTGAAAATGACTTGCCTACTTTTATCCAAAGCCTTGGTTTGCTATCTGATCTAGAAAAAAAACAAAGGACTCCCAAATGATAAACAAATGAATCAAGTCAAAGATGGATGGTCTAAAAGAATCAGCATGCTAAAAAAAAAAAAAAAAAAATGAATGTGAAAGAATAAACATTAGAAGAGGTGATTCCTTTCTCGGTGGTACAAATTGTTCAGGACCTAAATGTTCAATGCATCATACACAATTCTAAATTAACTTTAAGAGATATGGTAATAGCTGAATTGGAGAGGCTGAAAGAGTTAGAGACAAGATATCTTGATGATATAATTGATTTTACTACAAAAGAAATTAGAAAATGGATAATTACTTTTGTTAGTATTAATGAAGAGAAGTATGTCTTGGTTGCTCAATTGCAAAAATATTTTATGGAAATTGAGAAGCATATATTCAACAAATGTGTTACACTAGAGATTCTAGTTGGTATAATGAAATATTTCTTTAAAGCTATGTTGCAGAAATTCCTTCAAGAAAACATGGATTCGAAAGACAGTTGATAGTCAAACAATAACAATTTATTCTTTCACATATTGTGAGCATCCTTAAATCTTGGCACATTTTTTTTTACTAGTATTAATTATTAATATTTGCTAGTTGTATTATCATGACCTAAGCCTAATTGTTGGATGTAATTTCTTGTTTTCTATTGGAATTTCCTTTTGCATATTATGGCTCATGGGAGACCAATCCCAGTCCCTGTTGGGGGGAATGCATTTACTTTCACAATTAATTAGCATAATTTTGATGAATTCTTTAGATGCCAAACATAAATGTAGGTTCAATAAAATAATCCCTTCCTTTTGCAGATGATTTCCTTTTACCAGATATCTTTATTTCATAGATAAATGATAATTTATTGTGTTTACTTAATTTATTAGAGAACAATTATTGCTAATGTTTCCAAGAATGCAGGAGCGAATAGTTAAAGAGAGAAGATTTCATAATAGCATAGTGAATGAGCTAGTGAGTTGAAATACTGAGCATTCCCATTACCAATATAAGTGACTTCTGCATAAATCAGGGTTCTTGATGTTTTGCATAAGATGTTGTATGGATATGAATTTTGTGTTGTGTCCCAAAAAAATTAATAGAACATTAGTTTTCGAGGATATGCCTTTAAATATTATATTATATATAATCTTATGTTACTTATCATAATGAAAATGAATTCTCGAGAATAGTTTTGGATTCTAGATATATTTTCCAAGGTTTAAAAATAGCTATGATGATTGGAATTTGAATCTCGATACAGTTCTTGTTATTGTAACTATATAGTTTAATGTTCAAGAATTTTTCTTTGAGCTCTTATATTACCTCATACATACATCTCCCAAGAATACAAGGTTAACACGTTGATGATTAATAAAAAATTCAATGAAAATACATAATGTGTGAAAGCTTTTATTATTTTCATTATCAAAGCTTTGTAGTTCTATTTAATATGAAGTTTGAAATATGTTATATGTTTTAATATTTTAAATTTGTGTGGAGTGTGGAGGTGCAAAAAAGGCTCTCATTGCACTTCTCTCATATCTTTGTACTCTACACAACAAAAGCTTCTTCTACACCTCGGAATGAAATTGATATATTGATTTTGTGCAACATAGATTTTAGGTATACACTTGATTCATAAATACCATTTCCTGGTGTTTGTCTCGCTTTCATTTAATATTAATTCTTTATTATTGGATAATGTACAACAACTTTTACTATTTTGATTATCAAATTAAATGTTTTAACCTTAAGCACAATTAGATATTCCTTCGTACTTCATACAATAAAACTCCCCCCCCCCCGCCCCCCCCTTGCACCTTTTACAATGAAAACATTGAGCCTATTTGAAAATTTGTGATAAAAATGTGAAAGTTCATCTTTGAAGAGGCTTGACCCTGTGCACTCTCTTGATTCTGGCATTTTTTTTTAGTGTTCCAACAAGTTCTTCTGAATTGTTGGTTGAATTTAACGGTTGTTTTATTCATGAAAAGCACTTAAAGCCTCAACCTATATGAAATTGACTACAAAAAAAACAAATTTTTACCTTTGATGGTGCTATTAAATTTATGCACTTTTGAACCTGTTATGTTTCCTTTTCTATGTCCCTTTTTATTGAATAATAGTTCAAGAAAAAAAACATATTCACCATAACATTGATACATTGTGTGGATAATTATGTTTTTTATTCTTTTATTTATAAATGAGTTAACTTTGTTGAGGTTAAACTTTTAAATTTTTAGAGTATGCAACAAATAATTTGCAAAACAAGAAGTAAGTGTAGAAGAAGCAGAATGAAATCTTCCTCCACACTCCTTTCTTTCTTTTGCACAATGAAAGCTTCCTCCCCACATTCACACTCCATAAAATGAAACTGTTCGCCACACCTTGGAACTTTTCAGAATGAAAGCTTCCTTTGCATCTCAAAGTGAATTTGGGGAAATCACTACAATGATTACAAAGTGTACGCCTTAGGGTTTGGGTTTCATGTGGTGAGTGAAGAGGTGTGGGGTAATATTTCATTCATGTTGACCTTGCATCTTGGAGTGAACCCAGGGGGACTACTATAAGATTGCAAAGCCTGGAAAATTTTAAGGATTAAAATTTATTTTAAAGTTTAGAAACCTTAGTGAATCTTATTAATCCCTAACATTAAAATTGTAAAATATTTGGTGATAATTTTATAAAAACATTCAAATTTCTAATGATTTTATATAGCCTTATAAAGTTTTGATGATAGTCTTTATAAAGTTTTGGCAATTTTAAAATATAAAATAATTTTATCCTATAAAATTTGGGCGAATCAATTTTCAAAAAAATGGAAATTGGTGAATCTCTTTTTTGGAAGAATCATAGAAAATTAGCACATCTACGAATATTAGCCCCTAAAATTTTCCATGTAGCAAAGTGTAGATATCTCAAGATTTAGCTCTCGTAGTGTGTACTGCGGAGATATGGAAGAAGATTTCATTATGCTTATGCGCTTACATATGACCACATTTCCACAGTCCACAGAATGAAAACTTCTTCTGTTCTTCAGAGTGAGATTCATATATTAATTTTGTGGAACTTAAATTTCTACATATGAACTATATCATTGTATCAATTTAATAAAATCGTTTAATATGTATTTCAGATGTTAATAGTATGAATAAGCCTTATATTTTTAATATTGGGTGTGGATTCCGATGATCTAATGAGTGGTTTTCACAACTATGTTCGTCACCCTTGATCCATCACTGGAATATCGAATTATATGTTTATTTTATTTTTACTTGAGTTAATTTCATTATACACAATGCTTCCTCTACATTTTTCACTATGCACAATAAAAGCTTCCTCCACACCTTTACACTTTATAAAATGGAAGCATTTATCACTCCTCTACACTCCACACAATGAAATTAACTCAATTAAAAAAAAAAATTAAGTTAATTAAAATTCATATTAGGAGCAAGTTCATACACAGAAACTTAAGTGCCACAAAATTAATATATCAATTTAACGTATTTCATACAATCAAGGTTTAGCTTTTATTGTTCAAAATATGAAGATGCAGAGAAAGGTGTCATTGCATGGAGTGTGGAAACACAACAGTCTAAAATAATGAAACACTCCCTACAATTGGGGTTTAGCCTTCATTGTGTGAAATCAAATAACAACACACTCTTCATAATTAGGATTTAGGTTTCATTGTGCAAAATGTGGAGGTGTAGATAAAGATTTCATTGTGCACACTACAAAAATTCTACGGAGTGCAGATGAACTTATGTGAAGGTGGATTTCATTGTGCAGAATAGGGATGTGCGAAGTAAATCTATGCGATGGTGGATTTCATTATGTGGGATATGAAGGTGTGGAGGTAGAAATAATGATAGATTGTAGAAATGAAAGCATGGCCCCACACAAAGAAGCACAACCTTAATCAAATAAATAGTTGTAGAGGCAACAACTATGTTGCATTGTAGCTAATAATCTTTTTTTAATGAAAAAATAGTCTAATATAATATTATCAATTCATTATTGATTAAGTCTAATATAATACAAGGTGGTGATTAAGTGGTGATATTAGAGACGGAGTGGAGAGAACTAGGGTTTGATAAAAAAGGCTCAGGAACAAGCTGGTAACAATGGAGGGGCAAGGAGGAGGGAGCTCCACTCTCTCCTATAGTAATGTGGTTTCGAACAGAAGCAGAGGAGTGAATCGAAACAAACCTCAAAATTCTTTGGAGAATGAGACAAAAATTACTGACACCCAAAAGGCGAAAGGCAGCAAACCCCATGAAAAGGGAGGGACCCACGAGGAGGTTTGACAGGAGGAGAAAGATGAAAATAGTGGTCAGAGAACTGTGTACGGTAAAAAAATGGGGCCCTGCAAACCCAAGTCTAACATTCAACCTCAGTAGTCCTAAACAATCTAGCTCTGCAGGAGCACAAGGATCACATGAGAAGGCACTATATACTTGGATAAAAAACACCTGGGAACAAAAGAAGAAATAAATATCCATCTTGGATCTAAGGGCGTTTTTACTGTGGTATTCCTGAACCTGGAGGATAAGGACATAATTTTTGAAGGAGGACCATACTTCTTTGTGGCTGCTAGTCTCTACATACGAACTTGGACAATGAACTTTGTTTTAGAGCGTGAGACGTTCACATCAGTCTCGGTATGGATAAGACTATACTCTTTACCTTTAGATTATTGGATGTCGGAATCTTTAAAAGTTATAGGCAATAAATTAGGGAATTTCATAAAGATATCAAAGGCAACACTGCGAGGAAAATACACCTCCTTAGCTTGCATATGTGTAGATATGGACTTATGAGGAGCACTTTCAAATGAGGGAATCCTAGAAGTTTATGATGAAGAATGGGTTTTTAGACACTTGACTATGAACACATACCATTTAGATGTTGTAAGTGTCATGAACATGGACACCTCTTCAGGGACTGCCCACTTAATAAAAGGGAGGAAAACCAGAAAACAAACAAAGGAAAAGACTCTGAAGGTTTTACCAAAGTGGGAGGAAGGGGGAAAGGAGGAGGAAAGAGGACATAAAAGAAACCCAGTGAAAGAAAATTACCGAGTCACAACGGCTTTGAAATTTTAGAAGAGGAAGAAGAGGAAGAAGAAGGAACACAAAGAATACCAGAAAACCACCAAAGAGAGAAAGGAAAAGAGGCTAACATGGAAATCATTCAGGAACAATATGAACACAGAATGGATCCTAAAAAATCCATGGAATTATACAAGGACCATGAGATGACTCCAAGTGAAAGCGGCACGGAGGACCAAGATCTAGAGGAGATCCTTGAGCGGGAGAACCTTGAACTAGAAAAGTTTCTAGAGCAAGGAAGCAAAAAAGGAATCAACTCGCAACCATAGGAGGAACTTGATAGAGTACAACAGTTCTTCCTAAACAGGTCTAATCAAAAGGCTATAGGAGTAAAAAGAGGCTATGACAACCAGGAGAACAAAGGAGTTAAATCAATGGGATTAGTATCAAGAAATTCTACCAAAAACCCACGAAAAAAAGAGGAAGGAAGAGACAAAAAGAATTGTTGTTAGAATGTGGAAAACTCATGATTAACTCAGGCAAGATAAAATATCTCTCCAATTACTCCTTTAAAAACCCCACATTATGAAACTCACAACATGGAAAATTAGAGGACTGGGGAGAAAAAGAAAACAGAGAAATTTAAGTAACAGAATCAAGGAAGAAAAAACTGATATGGTGTTCATACAGGAAACAAAATTCTCAGTAGAGAAAATTAGAGAAAAGCATAAAAAATGGTTAAGTATGAGTATCTCGAAGTCAAAGAAACTAATGCAACAAGGGGAATTCTCACTCTATGGAATCCACATAAATTTGGTATTCTTGATGTGGAGGCATCCAGGCACCACCTCTCTTTGATTATTCAACCTGTGGGGGGCAAGGAGCGCTACTTGATTACCAATATCTATGGTCCTCAAATTTTGGAAGAAAAACTCAGGCTCCTCACCTCTCTAGAGAAAATGAAAGAAAGGCGCTTAGAATTACCCTGGATCCTGCAAGGAGATTTTAATATGATTAAATCTCTCACGAAAAAAGGGGGAACCAGAATACTGGGTAGAGACTCAGTAGCATTCCAGAACTTCCTCACTAATATGAGACTAGCATACATGGATACTGGAAATGGCATGTTCACGTGGAATAATAAGAGAGGGGGTATAGCTCAAGTAGCCTCAAGACTTGACAGATTCATAGTCTCATAGGAATTATTGCTCACAGGGAACAACTTGACAACTTGCATCCTCCATTTTGGGGGATCAGACCATTGGCCCATACAGCTAGAAGCTTCCATGATAGGAACCGCAAGAAACATGCCCTTCCGGTTTGAGAATGTCTGGCTTACACACTTTGATTTCATCACAAACATTGAGAAGTGGTGGGCTGATGAGTTACACACCCAAGGAATGAAAATGTTCATCCTTCATCTTAGACTCAAGCACATCAAGAGAAAGCTCAAAGAATGGAACAAAAATGAGTTTGGAAACATCTTCAAAACTAAAGAAGAATTGGAAAATAAATTACAGAAGATTAATCAAATTCTCATCTAAGAAGGATTCGCAGAGGAAAGAAAAGAGCTAGTGGACTCACTTCAACAAGAATGGGATAAAAGATATTATCAGGAGGAAATATTTAAAGACACAAATCTAGAGTGCAATGGATTAAGGAAGGGGAGAGGAACACTAAGTTCTTTCACAAGTCTACTGTTGCACATAGGGCTAACAATAGGATAACAAAACTTATAGATCCCTAAGGAACAAAGCAAAATACTCATGGAAAAATGGAAGATGTTCTGGTCCAACACTTTCAAAGCATTGCCGAGGAGAATATGGCAGACATATCCCAATTCACTAAAATATTTACCCAGCACATTCCAAAGCTGGTAACCAGGGAAGACAATCATAATATCAACAGGCCAGTTTCCGAGGAGGAGGTCAATGAGGTCATCAAAGAAATTCATAATGGGAAGCTCCAAGACTAGATAGTTTTAATGTAGACTTCTTCAAATCTTGTTGGAAGATAGTCAAACATGATATTCTGGAAGTAGTGGAGGAATCAAGAAACTCTAAGTCAGGTTTGAGAGCGATTAATGAATCCTTCATTGCCTTAACCCCCAAACAAGAAAAAGCCACCACTCCTGACAGATTTCGACCCATAGCTTTATACAATGTGGTGTACAAAATCATTTCCAAAGTCATTGCCAATAGACTCAAACCTCTTCTACCAACACTTGTGTCAGAAGAGCAGACTAGATATGTGGAAGGGAGGCAAATTCTCAATAATATCATTCAAGCTCATGAAGTGGTGCACTCCCTCAAAACCAATAAGCAAGCAAGCATGATTATACAACTAGATATAGCGAAAGCTTATGACTAAGTTGGTCTTATATTAGGGATGTTCTCAAAGCATATGGCTTTGACCACAATTGGATAAGGTGGGTCATGGCTCTTGTCACTACTATCAGTTGCTCAATTTTCCTTAATGACTCTCCATCTAGAACTTTCAAGCCTTCAAGAGGCCTCATACAAGGTGATCCTCTTTCACCATTCCTCTTCATTCTCATGATGGAAGGATTGGGTAGAGCGATATAAGGACTGAGATTTACTCAAAATGGAGACACTTTGACCCATCAACAATTTGTGGATGACACTATGCTGCAAGGCATACCCACAATCAAGGAAGCCAAAGAATTCAAACAAATTCTATATGACTTTGCTTTGGCTGCTAGTACTGAAGTAAGCCTTGCAAAATCTAAGATCTTATTTCTCAACACTGATATCTCTATTCAAAGGAATCTCTCCAGAATTGTAGGCTTTCAAAGAGATTCACTACCCTCCAAATATCTGGGAGTACCCCTCACAGACAAACCGCTGAGAAAGGATATATGGGAGGTTGTAACAAATAAACTAAAGGAAAATGTAAGCAAGTGGACTAATAGATCCTTGAATTTAGTGGGAAGGTTAGTCCTAACCAAGGCGGTACTACAAACCATCCCAATCTTCATGTTTTCGGCCCTTCTGACACCAGCATGTATCCTTCACCAAATTGGAAATATCCAAAGAGACTTTATTTGGGGAAAAGGAGAAGAGAAAAAGAAATGGGCTCTGGTAGCTTGGGACAAGATTTGCAAACCCAAATCCCGTGGTGGTTTAGGTATACATGACCCAGTTATTCTAAAAAGAGTCTTGGGAGAAAAACTATGGTGGAGATGGCTAAAGGAAATACCAAACCCCTGGGCGAAACTTTGGGAGAAAAAATATGCAATGGATTGGCAAGAAAAGGACCACATAAGAATGTCAAGAAACATAAAAGGTTCCCATATTTGGAACAAGGCCTGGGAGAATAGATCTTTAGTACAAAAACACAGTTTCTAGGAGATCAGAAATGGAAACCTTGCCTAGTTCTAGGAGGACAACTGGCAGCAGGAAGGTAACCTTAGCAAAAAGGAACTAGATAGTATTCAGAATGATACAATAAACAAAGGACTGAAAAAAGTGAGTGACTATTGGGAACAGTCAAGGGAGAATTGTAAATGGAGACTTTTGAAGCTACTAGAATACAATGAGGTGACCCCGCTGAAAACTCAAGATAAAGCTTTGGAGATCATCCTAGAAACGAGACAAATTTTGACCTCAACTTTAGATGACCTACTATGATGGGGTAGAAATATTGAGGGTGTCTTCGACCTCAAGGAAGCAAGAAGAATAGCTATGGGACTTAACTTACCAAACACTGACAAGACATGGAAATGTATATGGAACAACCCACACTAGAAGAAGATCAAACTGTCCAAGTGGTTGGTCCAACATGGAAAGATTCTAACTTGGGAGAATCACAGAAAGAGAGGGTTTGTTGGACCTTCAAGATGCCATTTGTGTAGCCAGCAAGAAGAAACCATGAATCATATTCTCAACCTCTGCTCCTACACCTCAACCTTATGGAATTGGATAGCTTATGTCTTCAGGTAGACAGACAAGAATGAAAATTACATTACAGTTATGTTGAAAAACTGGAGAAGAGACTTCTCAGACAATGAGATAGTAAATATTGGTTGGGCCCTGATTCTAGGTTTCTTGGTCTAGAATGTCTGGAAAGAACGCAACAACAAAATCTTCAAAGATAAGACTGACCTAGTTCAAAATATCATAACAGTAATGTTATGAAACCATATCACAAAAATATAGAAAAGATATATCAACGCCTTATAATTCAGCCTCTTAGAGGGGGAAACCTCCTTTACATTACACAAATGAATAATTCTTGGATGATACAAATGACAAGACCTCCTTTCTACATATAGGAGTCTAAGGGGTCATAATATAATCAGAGCTGACATAACAATAATAATGTAAGGGTAATAACAATAGTGGGCTTCTATGGGGCACAATAGTAACAATATGGGGACCACATGGGTACAACAATATAATAAGGGGGTTGTACTAATAACAATAAGGGGTTACACTAGTAGTATAGGGGCCTAACATGCCCCTCCCCTTCAAAAAGTGTTGTCCTCAATGCTTGAGTAGTTCTTGGTGCTTCTATATAAATTCTTCTCCTCCCATGTGGAATCTTCAGCGGGTAAGTTTTTCACTTTATCAGATACTCTGTAATTGATCTATTTCGTAGCTTTTGATTTCTCGGTTCTGTGACTACCTTAGGTTCCAATATGATTTTTCCTTCCTTGTCAAGTTCTCGCAATATTGTTTGAATTGGGATCTTCTGCAACTTTGAATGAGTTCCCACTCCTTTGGGCATATGGATATATGTAACGCCTAATGTTTGGAGGAACACTTCGCGGAACCAAATGAATAGCATGATCATGATCACGAATAGGTGGGACGCCTTTGGGAGTCTCAAATACCTTGGAATCATTGTCCAAAAAGTTTTGGAGATTTGGAGAAATACATGATTTCGATGTGGGATCCTCTAGTGAACATAATTGTGCAATTAAACCCCATTTTTCTTTATTTAGAAGCTTTGTCTTGTTGTTAGAGTTGATTATCCTTCCAATTTTTCCTTCGATACCCCTCAATTCAACTTCCTTTCCTTCCCAAAAAAATTTCACTAAAAGTTCTTGAAAATTAAAAGCTATCATACCCAAAGATTGCAGCCATTGGACTCCTAGTAACACATCAACAACACCCAATGGAATGGAAAGCATTGGGCTATTCAATACATATTCTCCCATGGATAGCTTGATATTATGGCACTTTCCAGAGCAATTTATAGTTCCTCCACTTGCAACCATCAGTTGACATTTCGGTGGTGGATATGGGAAGCAATTCAATTCCTTGGGTATCTTACGATCAATAAAATTATGGGTACTTCCTGAATCAATCAACACTCTTACCTTTTTCTTCTTGATATGTCCTTCTATCTTGAGAGTTTTAGGAGTGGTAATTCTTTCCAATGCTTTACAAGATATGGTCAGATTCACTTCTTCTTTCTCTAGGGTTGGTTCTTGGTGTATATACTCTTCTTTTGATGTTTCTTGATCCTTTTCTTCCTCCTCTACATAATCAATGTAAAATAATTTCTTCTCAGCACACTTATGACTTTTAATGTATTTGTTATCACTATTGTAACAAAGCCCTTTTTCTCTTTTTTCTTCCAATTGTTGTGGTGTAACCCTTGTAGGTTGTGGAAGGTTAGGAGAAACAACACTTCCATCTTTATAGTTGTGAGGGGTAGACTTCCTTGTTGCCATAATTTTTCTTTCAATTTTTCTTGCCAACTCGAATGCCTCCTCCAAAGAATCAGGTTCCCAAAAATGAAACTCATGTTCAACGTTATCCTTTAAAGTCCCTATGAAGACATCAATCCTTTGCTTCTCTAGAATATCATTTATCCTTATATTCAATTTTTGAAAGTCATTAATGTGCTCTACAATTGAACACTTTTTTTTTGAGATTTATCAATTGGCTAAAGAAGGTGTTTTTCTTTGTATCCTCATAATGTGCTATCATTTCCTCTGTGAAAATTGACCACGTAAAAAGTTGTTTACGAGAACAAAGCCCTTTATACCATAAAAATTGATCCAGTTTTAAATATGAAGATGCAATACATACGTTTTGTAAAAATGGTACACCATGTAGATCAAAATATTGCTCCATCTGAAGTATCCAATTTACTGGATCCTTTCCATCAAACTTCCTCATATCACCTTTTCTTGATTTTAGGAGTTTAATCTTGAAACAACTATAACTCTGTAATTTTAGCTCTTCCAGCTATGAAATTTTGACCTGCAGTAGCCCTTTGTGTCCTCTTACCAATGCGATCAGTTTGATAAAAATTGGATTCTCTAAGAAAGAGTTATGCACAATCTCCCAAGATGGCCTGATTATATACCTTTTCAGAATAACTAACTTGTATGAAGTGCCACATGTCACTGTTTTGACCTTTGAATCCATCCTCTTTCTGTATCTTCTTATGAAATTTCAATCTGATGCTCAAAACAAAAGTTATGACGATTTTCCCCAGGTCACCTGTTTGGAATGTAATTTGGGAGTCTGGAAAATGGCCAACTTCCTCAGATCAGATCTTCACAAATATAGCACAAAAAGCTCTGAAATTCGGACTCAAGGTTCAGAATGTTTTCGACCCAAATGGGTTTTTTTTGTAGCATCTGAAATGTCACAGAAAAAGCTTTATAGCAAAAATTCCACGATGACCTATTTGGAGCAGCAAAACCCTAGAATCCAAAGCTCTGATTCCAAATCTTATGAAACTAGCTCACAAAAAGCTAGAAAAGATAGATCAACACCTTATAATTCAGCCTCTTCGAGGGGGAAACCTCCTTTACATTACACAAATGAACAATTCTTGGATGATACAAATGACAAGACCTCCTTTCTACATATAGGAGTCTAAGGGGTCATAATATAATCAAAGCTGACATAACAATAATAAGTAGGGCACAATAATAACAATAGTGGGCTTCTATGGGGCACAATAGTAACAATATGGGGACTACATGGGTACAACAATATAATAAGGGGGTTGTACTAATAACAATAAGGGGTTACAATAGTAGTATAGGGGCCTAACAAGTAATCCTAAAGCAGCTTAAGGAAATGGTCAACGGCCTAGGGGGTCATTCTCTAGAAAAGCCCCTGCACAACAAAGAAGCCCGCATTCTGAAATTGTTGGGACTCTAGTCACATAACCCTGAGAGTCCTAATAGAACTGTCAAGCATACATCAGAAGGAAAAGCTTTTTGGCAACCTCCTCCACATGGTTTTTTAAAATTCAACATAGATGGACCTCAAACGGTAACCCTGGGGACGCTGGTTATGGTCAAGTTATAAGAGATAAGGAGGGCAACTTAAAAGTCATCTTTCGCAGCTACCTGGGAAGGGCCACCAATAATGTGGTAGAACGCATGGCTATGGAGTTGTGCTTGGATATTCTAATAGAGTACAACATTCACAACACCATCATCGAGGTTGACTCTGAATTAATCATCAATTCGGTCAAACGGCTAGGCTCAGGCACTTCACCAGATAAAGTATCAAGCCAATGGAGACTTCTATAGGTCTATCACAGAATACAAGCTCACCTCAGAATTCTAAGAACTCTAAGTTTTGTTCATATAAGAAGAGAAGCCAAGAATGTAGCATACTGCCTAGCTAATGAAGGGGTAAGATGCACACAAGACAACATATGCTACAGGTGGGAGGAGGTACTAGACAACCAATTGCGTGAAGGTTGTTCATTTAGGGCCCTCATAGACATGGAGCAGTACCATAACAAACAAGGCAACTGACTGTCTCCTCTCGTCAATGAAGGATAGGGGTATATCAGGAAGATACACAGAGTTTGGGAACTTGTGGGTCTCGAAGGAAAACAAGCAGCGACAGGGCAAAGGCTACAGGCAAACGAGCAGGTTGGTGGGTTTGGGAGTTAGTCAGCGAGAGTCAAAACAGTTTCCGGTTTACCACCCTTATTGGGTGCCCTCAAAATCAAAAGTGGTTTCTACGAATCACATGCAATGCCACTCAACTGTCAACACGTGGCTTTGGGAGGAGAGTGAATATCACCCTCATCAGGCGGGTATTCCTCGAGATTTTGCTCCACCCAATATGGCTATTGGTCATTTGATCATGGGGGAGCAGATCGCCGGCTATCGGCTATCAAGCAGGTTAGTGGGTCTGGGAGAAAGTCAAAGGGAGTCAAAACATCTTCTGGTTTACCACGCATATCAGGCACCCTCAAAACCAAAAATGGTTTCCATTAATTGAATGCAATGCCACTCAATGTCCTACAAGTGGCTTGGGGAGGTGATTGAATACCGCCCTCGTCGGGTGGGTATTCCTCAGGCTTATATTCTGCGCGATATGGCCATTGGTCATTTGATCATGGGGGAGTAGATCGACGGCTATCAGCTATCGAGCAGGTTAGTGGGTCCAGGAGAAAGTTAGAGGGAGTCAAAACAACTTCTAGGTTACCACCCATATCAGGTGCCCTCAAAACCAAAAGTCGTTTCTATGCATTGCATGCGATGCCACTCAATAGTCTACACGTGGCTTGGGGAGGTGAGGGAATACAACCCTCATCCAGTGGCTATTCCTCGGGCTTATGTTCCACGCGATATGTCCATTGACCGTTAGATATTAAGGGAGCAGATCGACGACTATTGGATGTCAAGTAGGTTGGTGGCTCCGAGAGAAAGGCAGTGAACCCAAAATCTCTTGGTTGCATTCTCTATTCCAATTTTTATGTATGCCAAATGTTTTGTCAAGGCTTCCTTTTTAGTACGAGTACTAAATGATGCTAAAATCTTCCCTTTTTGGAGGAATTTCTTCCTCTTTATGTTGGTTGTAACTTTTGTAACATATTTTTTGACACAAGTTAATAGAAGGTCTGACTCTTGCTTTAGCAGAAAAAAGATTAAGTCTAATATAATACTATCCGAAGCTCCCTTAAGTCAATCAAGAATCATGTTGACCCCAAAGATATGAAAGGTGTTTACTTAGTCCCTTGCTCATGTGGAAAACACCCTATATTGGAGAAACAGGTCGTTCCATCAAGAAAAGGATCCTAGAGCATGTGACAGATATTAGGCATAATAGATCTCACTCGTCTGACTTAGTTGAGCATGCATATAATACTAAATGCCACATATGTATTGAATATTCTCAGGTTTTAGACAAAATTGATAACTTCCATCATCGGAATTTCAGGGTGTTAGAAATTGAGAAGCATCATAACAATCTAAATAGGGATGAAGGTTGGAAAAATAGAAACACCTAGATCCCTACTCTCCACTCCTAGATTTTGATTTATATTATGGTCTTCTCTATTTATTTGTATTTTGATTTTATGTTTTTATATTAGGATTCCTTGAAATTTGATTATAATTAGTTTCCTTTGATTTTCTATTAGTGTTTTAGAACCTTAAAGTTCATTTATTTGGTTTATATATATATATATATATATATATATATATATAATATATATATATATATATATATATATATATAATGTTGGAAATTGTAAATTTCTTAATTCTACGTTTAGACTTTTTTTCATTGTTATATATTTATATATAGAATTGTTAGATATTGTTAAATTTGTATTACTCATTAATTTTGTTTTTGAATTCCTTTATTTATTCCATAATTTTAGTGTTTCATCTTTATATTTTTATATATTCCTTACCTTTCGATTTTATTTCGATCTATGAGGATGTCTTTGAACATTTGAATTATCATGTAGTTATTAATTTTATTTTCATTTTTACATTGACTTTTTAACATTTCAATTTTTTTAAGTTTAATTTTAATTTTAATTTTTGACTTTCTAATGGATCAATTTGTTTTTCCTTGTTTTCTCTGATGCATCGCCACTTATATATATTGTTAATGTTAGATCAGGTACTCCACCTTTGCCCTAATGACGAACCACATTGGAGGGTTTGAAACGTTGGCTCCAAGAAAATATTCGATGTGATCTCTCTGAAAAAGTTCTCATATAAACATTATGGATCTAGAATTCTAAACTCATAAGAAAAAAATAAAAATAAAAATAAATTATTGCTAATGAATAATTAATCATATAATTATAATGACAACGACTATTCAAATTTGATAAATTTAGTATTTTTATACACTTTGTGAATAAAGGAACTTTATATTTCATTCGAAAATATGAGAATTACATCAGTATCTTAGTGTAAATCCAAATGAAATTGAGCTAGGTAGAAATCCCAAATTACCAAATAGGAATAGAGAAAACACATCCACACTAGAAGTAAACATGATCAAAAAGTTCCACTCCTAGTTAACCATAAATTGCATCGACATAAATGAAGAAAAACTCCAACGTCTAAGCATAATACAAACACATTGAGAATAAAAATCATAACATTACACAGATGTGAAATAAGAACCAAAGTCACACAGTACAATCCAACAACCAAAAATACATGTGTTAAGGGTAATGCAGTAATTAAAAGAAAACGACAACCATGATGTCCATTAAAATCATGTACCAAAAGCCTCAACTTGACAACATTCCAGCACCATTTCTAACCAAAAGTAGCAGTTTGGCAACCTCATTGAGCGCCTAGAACCATAGAATCCAATCATCACGCATAAGAGAATTCTCCAAAATACAATTCCTAAACGATAGAACTATAGTGCTTCGCAAAATACCAAAGAATCAAAAAAACCAAGAGTGTCTTACTCCTCATGGTTTGAGTAGATCATAATAGAAGACTGAAGGCCATCATTCGTTGGAGGGCCAGACAAATATCCAAAAGTAGTATCACTAAGAAAAACCCCTTCCATATTTTCCAGACAATAATTGAAGATTAGACACAACATAGTCATTAGTTGTTGGTTAAGTGCCAAGGAACTTAGGAACTTCCACCTTCTTCTCTAAAATATTCTAGGAATTGGCAGCCATTATCATCCTTATTCCCAATTTGGAATGCGAATAATAAGGACGATCTCCTACTTCCTTGTTCTCAAGGATGAGAATATCTTGTCATACTTCCTGTGGGATTGCATCAAAATTAGAGGCCACAATATCATAAACAAAAGAGTGAACCCAATTGTGCACATAATTAATGAAACCTCCCCTCCGGTTGTTGATCCTTTCTCTTGGAGGCATGAGTACTGAAGAAAATAAACACATGGGACACTGACTTGATAGTCATGCCCAGTGAAAGTATACGAGGAATGGAATGGAAATCCTTCCAATCCAGGTAGAAAAACAAGAAGGTAATTACCTACAGACCAAACAAGAGGTCCAATACCTAGAAGATTGTCCAATTCTCCAAAAATGAGCCTCATAACCCACAATGAGGACCGACCCACCTTTATGTCACCCAAACTGAAGAGGAGACAAATACAACATAAATTGGACTCATATGTTCCCAAAAACAACAAAGGAAACCATCGAGAATCAACTACCAAGAGAAGACCCTCTTCCAATTGAATAAGGAGTTTATACATAATCAAAACAAAATAAACTACATACCATAAAGCAATAACTCCCAAACCCATATAGGAACAAACCCAAATGTAATCAATTAATTAGACCCAGTGCATGGAGAATACCAGAGACCAAAAAAATAACAAGCAAGCATATATTGTCCCACAAAACAAGGAGCATAATCAGAAATATAGACCCAAACTCTTAAAGATAGAGAGTAATAACCTCTAAATCCATCATGACATGGAATGTACTAGAAAAATCACCCAATACCAAAGCCTATAGACCATAGCAAATACCACCAAAAATATCAACTACCACTAACCCAAGAGTTGTGAAAAATAATTCACACCTTTAACCAATGAAAACAATAACCTTAGATCACACACAACAAATTAAACACCACCCCAACTTTCAAGCACCAAAATAAAGATACTATATGAAGGATGCCACCTCCAAACATGAATAATGCAAACAACAGTGGAGGATGAGGATGTTTATTTGCTTCCCCTCTCGAACAATCCATGGCCTCCCAATTTTTTAACTAGAAACATTAATACACCTCATGTCTCCTCTCCACACACTATCAATGGTATGAGCATTAACTACCATTTTGTACCCTTTCTCGAGAATGAACCAAGTTTTCATTAATCTCTCCCTTCGATGCCTCTATTGTTATCCTAATACGACCCCCATCTGGGATTGAATGATCCAAATCCAACAAATATTTAAGTGAGACTAGATCACCATCCAAGGCAGCCTTGGGCCATTTTTCATCCTAAGGCAAATCCTTAAGGAGACAATGTAATTTAGCCAAAATCTTGGCTACCTTATTGCTAGATCACGTAACATGCTGGGGAAAAAACATACTCCAATTTATCAAGAAACTCTTCAATGTTTACCACAATCCCCTCCAGCATGCAAATTTTAACTATCTTACTTGGTGGCTTCCCATTTAAAATTTTATGAACACACTGAATGACGATCATTGAATCTCCCTCTATCTACAATAAGAGAAGACCTTCCCTAATATAAATTTGGATGCCATCCTCTAGTGCCAAGAATTCATCCATATTATTTCTTACAATCCCATAACTCTAAGCAAATATCCTTACTAGAGAATAGTGACAATCATGAAAAATCCCTCTGAATCCCACAATTCCAAGGTTACCCTTTAAAGCTTTGTTAAAGTTTAGTTTAATAAAGTGTCACGGAGGAGGGGAAAAGGACTTTTTTGAGGGGAGGATTGAATCCAGAATTTATTTATCTTTAAGTGAGACCATATATTGATCCAAAGCTAGTTTCTGCAAAATTTCAACCTCAATACTATCAATCTGCCAATCTTCATTGGACTAGGAGATTACAAGAAGATATTATCGAATATTTTCCAAAATCGATTATCTTATAATTGTACAATTTTAACACTTCTCTCTAAATATCTTGTTATTTATTTCTTTCCACAAATTTCATAAAATAAATCATTTTGCTAAAATTCAAGCCCTATTAACTATGGGGTTCTTAAACTTCAAATAATTCCATTACTCTATCATAATGCTTATTGATTTTCCATGAAATTAGGTATAGGTTAGAGTATTAAAATCACCAGCACTACTAAACCAAGAATCTCAACCATAAACTAATTTGCATAACATAAATATAAAACAGTAAATCACACATGCACAATATACACAGTTTTAAACAAAATTGTAGAATATGTACAATCCCAATATTCATTATATTAAACCAAATCTAAATAATACATTAGTCTATTGTATACAAGATACAAAGACAAACTTCATTCTGCAACTTCAATGTCATATCTTATCCTGTCAGTCCTTCGCTTCCATACTGCTCACTAGTAGTGGCTTAGTCCATTAAGGAATCTACACATCGAGACTCCAAGAGGGTTGCCTGCTATCATTGTTTCAAGTCACATTTGCTACAATGAACACGGGCTCATCAATTGCTCTCTAGGTATGCCTAATTCCTGAGCTCCAATTTGCCACACTGGCAACAACTTTCATCCATCAAAGTGTTGCACTTAGGCACCTATCTTCACCTAACCTTAAGCTGTTCTTCATCCTTCAAGATAGCTCATCTAGGGCTACTTTGGGCTATCAACACACTTCCCTCCTACTAGAACTATGAAACCCAATACTTCACTACTAAATCTGCTCCTCAGAAGACACCTCCCCTCCCCGAAATGTCTTCCAATTGGCTCCACTAGGCTTCTAGATAAACTGATCCAAAACTAGTGCACAAAATTGACCCAATCCACTTCTCCAACACTATCGTTTTACCTTGTTGCACTATTGCACGACTGGTTAGGGCATCACCTTTAACCCTTATCCTCCACAAAACTCGAAAAGACAACCTCTAATTGACTACGGTTCACCCTAGGGAGACTTCTCCAGGCATATGATGCCTTATAGGGTTGCTATCTACCCTGAACGCATCTCCTAAAGGACTCCAACTACTGGTTGTGGCCTACGGCCTAGCCCAGTAGTGGACTGTAACTTCGGTCCCCTCAAACAATGCCACAATTTTCCATTTAAACAACGGTCCCTTGCTCCTATTTACTGTGGATTTTTCTTCCTTGAAAACATACCCACAACCCTAATCATGCCCAAACAACCCTAGAATATGCCACATTGGAACCTACAACAATGTGTCTTTATCACAGAATATACGCATGTTGTACTAGGCCTCCTCACACTGTCCTTTTGGCTCTTTTTTCAGCAGCTTCCTCCACGAAATTTCAAAGCTCTTCTTGGTCATGTATTGTCACACTTGGATGCCTAAATGACTCCAAGTCACCCTTAATTTATAGATATATAAGGGGCTCCATTGGATCTTGAAGAGACACAACTATTGGACTTGTCTTACACCAATCCTACATGACTTGATGACCAATAATTACCTTGTCAACTTCAAAAATTCATTTCTCTCTAACAACAACTTGGATTTAGATGATTCTTGATGCGTTGGAATCATATCGTCGAGCACTATCATCCTCATTCATCACATGTTGTACCTCCATCATGGTTTTGGGCCAAATCATGATGGCTGCAAAACCCCACACTTGGGTTCCAATCCCACAAGCTACCCTTATGGTGCTTTTCTCTCCAAACTCTAAATGCTAGGGCTTGGAGTACCTCCCAAGCTACACAAATCAACACCCCCTCTTGGCAAGGGAGGTACTTCTAAGACTAGGAAGTATCTCATCATCATCATCAGTTCTCGCAACACTTTCCCAACTCGTGGCGCTCACAATCACAGCAATCCCTGTATGGTGAACTACGCCCTCCTTGGAAGTGTCATTGTTACTCCTATAAGCAACTTGCTTCTTCCTCTTATCTTGTAATGTATTCCACTCTTTCCATGATTCCTTCTTGGAAGTTGTAGGAGCACCCTTGCTCACCACTGACCACGCGCTCTTCTTGGGTTGTAGAGCCTCCCTCTAAATCTAGAAGCTCTCTCTCGAACTAGACTTCCTCTGAGTCTCTAGAACCTGGACCTTCTTAGGAAAGCATACCTTCTTTGTGGGAACCTGTACCTACTCTTTTCAAGCCTGCACCTGCACCAAATTCTTCGGAACTTGCACCTGCTCTACCTACTTCTTTCCATGATCCATAGGCTTGCCCATCAACATGTAGACACCATGCTTACTAACTCCAAGTACAATCCCATTAGACTTAGAACCTCTGAGCCTGAGTCTTGCCTTCCCATCCTAGAACAAGACCTCAAATCCTTTCCTCTCGATCATCGAGACAGAAATCGCACTATATTTGAGTCCTAGTACAAACAGTACATCCTGGACCCGCATCATACATCTTGTCTCCATATTGAATGGCACAACAACCGATCTTCAGATCTCCAGTTGACTCTTTTCACCCAACACAATGTGAAACTTCAAGTCCCATCCAACTAGAGTCATAAAAACCTCCTGTGACCCTATCATATGCTTCGTCGCACCGCTATCCACGTATCATCCATCCTCTGTGATACTACTCTACAAGAAATGAGAAAGCACAGCAAAGTCCTCATCTTTCGATCTCTTGTAGAGATCAACAATGTAAACTTTGAAACAAGAACTGATACGATTACCCGTTTCGTTGAGGAAGCAAAAAGGTCAACCAATTTTGAAAAGTGGTGATGCAAAATACACTTTTTTTTTCAGAGCATATTTTTGACACTTTAAACTTTCTTATGTATCAAATTTTTCAATGTTAGTGATTTTCATGCTGATTTTGAAACGTGTTGATGTAGCATCAACCATTTTTTTAGGGCTTATTTCTTCCTCTTTAAATTTTCTAATGTATTAAGTGTGGATATTTTTTTTAAAAATGTTACATTTTTTAACATTTTAAATTTTTTTATGTCCAATTGTTTTTTAAATCATGATTACTCAACAAATCTTCTAGTTGTCTTATTTCTCTTTTTTTAAATGTTGATTACTTAAGAAAACAAATATAAAAATATATATAAAAAATACAAAAAAAATATAAAAAAAATGTAAAAAATAAATAAATAAATATTATCTTTTAAACCATAAAAAAAACCAACATTAAAATACAAAAATTTTAAAAACTACTTTATAAGAAACAAAACAACAAAAACTAAAACTGACCCAAAAAAATTAAAAAATTAAAATGTTTTGAATAATTTAAAAACAAATTAAAAATTAAAATTAAAAAACTACTTAGAATTAAATTAAAGAACATTTGGAAAAAAAAATTAATAACAAAACCTTAACAAAAATATTTATTTATAGTTGAATATATATATATAAATTAATATTATAGGGTATATTGTTTTTTTTTTTGTTTTTTGTTTTTTGTTTTTGTTTTTTGTTTGTTTTTGTTTGTTTTGTTTGTTTGTTTTTTTTCTTTTTTCTTTTTTTTTTAAATTTTATTTTTGTTTGTTTTTTAGGTTTATTATAATTTTTTTTTTATGTTTTTTTAAATGCTTTTAATTTAATTTTAGTAGTTTTAAAAAAATTCGTTGATTTTTTAAATTTTGTTTTTAAATTATTTAAAATGTTTTTTTTGGTTAAGTTTTTATTTTGTTTTTTTGTTTTTGCTTTAATCAAGTTTGTTTTTAATGCTTTTTTTTTATATTTTTAGTTTTTTTTAA
>APFE030372902.1:71420-96371 GCA_000404065.3 Pinus taeda
AATTGATGTTTTCATTATTCTTTTCAAATTTTAATGTTTTCCGGAGTCGTGATAAAATATTTTACGCCATTATTTCAAAATGTTGAAAATTTATCGTAAAAAAAGAAAAAAGAAAAAAGAAAAACCTTATTTCAACATCAACACACGTTGAAAATTTACCCTAGAAAATAAAAAGTGTTATTCCAGCATCAACACTTTTTTTTTTCAAGGTGTTTTTTGCACAATTTTTGCACAAAAAATTGATTTTCACTACCATTTTTAAAACATGTTGAAATATTACCCTAAAAAAAAATGTGTTATTCCAGCATCAACACTTTTCGTTTTTAGCATTGTTTTTCATGTTTTTTTTGGGATTTTTGGCTAGAGTTCCCGTTTTGAGTTTATAGTTCATGTTTCAAAGTTTACATTGTTGGTCGCCATCTCTGCTGAACTGGAAACACCGATGACCTACTTTCCTTTCTTCTTCTCATCATTTCCCTTCTTCTCCATCAGACATCTCGACAAAAAATGATCCATCTTGCCACAATTGAAACACTTGACTTTACTCAACTCCTTCTTTTGCTTACCCTTCATTCACGATGCAAGTTCCATGTCATCATCTGAAGACTTCTTCTTCGGATGAAGGTCCTCATCTCGCAATTCTTCCTGAATGAAGTCATCCCATAATCTATCCCATTCTGGCAGCTTCTCCCTGGTAACGATCCCTTTGATGAAGGTCTTGCATTCCTCGATGAACCCTTTCAAGGAAATCCTTACCATATCTCCATCTGAGGTAGACACACCAATGATAGAAATATCATCCTTGACCTGAGACAACCTCGTTAGATACGAGGTCACACTTTCACCCTTTATCATCTTAGTGGATTTCAACTTGTCCTCCAATACCAATACGCGGTTCTCATTCTTATTCTAGAACAAATTATGAAGAGCTATCCACATCTCATGTGCATTGTTCTTCCTGGACAAATGAGGTATTAGGGGATCCCTCACACCATCTAGGATAATCAATCTCATCCTCGCATCCAAATCTTCATATATTTCCATCTCTTTAAGGTTAGCTAGCTTCTTGATCTCTTTCTCAACGAACTCCCAGAGCCTTTTGTCCTGCAAGATCAACTTGATCCTTTACTTCCATGGACTATAGTTTGACAACCCCTCCAGCTTGTCCTCATATTGGATACTTGCCTACAACTTCGACATTATAGTGATCCCTTCACTTACAATGTTACCAACTCCCTCTCACATTGTACTTCGTTGCACACAACTTTGATTTACTTACTTCCAAAGTAGTTCATATACGCTCTAATACCGTCTTCAATTTTCCATGACCTTGGGTCTAGATTAGAGTCTTAAAATCACTGACGCTACCAAACCAAGAATCCCAACTGTAAACTACTTTGTACATCGGAAATATAAAGCAGTAAATCACATATGTACAATATAAACAATCTTAAACAAAATTGTACAATATGTACAATCCCAATCTTTGTTATGTTAAACCAATTCTGAACAATACAATAGTCTATGGTATACAAGATACAATGACAAACTTTGTTGCACAACTTTGATGTTGTATCTTGTCCTTTCGGTACTTTGCTTCCATACTACTCACTAGTAGTGCCTTAGTCCATCAAGGCATCTACACATCAAGACTCCAAGTGGGTTGCCTCCTATCACTACTAAAAGTCACGTCTGCTATAATAAACATGGGCTCATCAACTGCTCTCTAAGTAAGCCTAATTCTCGAGCTTCAATCTACCACATTAGCAACAAGTTTTGTTCATTAAAGTGTTGCACCTCGACGATTATCTCCACCCAACCTTCAGCTGCTCTTCGTTCTTCAAGATAGCTCTTCTAGGGCTACTTTGGGGTATCAACACACTACCCTCCAACCAACTCTATGACATCCAATAATTCACTGCTGAATCTACTCCTATGAAGACAACTTCCCTCCTCAAAATGTCTTCCAGTTGGCTCTAACACGCTGCTAGATAGACTAATCCAATACTGGTCCACAAAATTGACCCAATACACTTCTCCAACATGATTATTTTACCTTGTTTCATTGTTGCATTACTAGTTAGGGCATCACCTACAACCCTTCTCCTCCACACAACTCAGCAAGACAACCTCCAATTGACTGTGTTTCACCCTAGGAAGGCTCCTCTAGGCATATGTTTCCTTATAGGATTTTTATCTAGCCTAAATGCAGCTCTTAAAGGCATCCAACTACTACCTATGGCCTGTGGCCTAGCCGAGCAGTGGACTGTAACTGCAGTCCCCTCAAACAGTGTCACAATCTGCCCTTTAAACAATAGCCCCTTGCTTCTATTTACTACGGCTTTTTCTGCCCTGCAAACATACCCAAGAGCAGCCCTAATGACACCCAAACAACCCTAGAATATGCCACATTGGCACCTACAACAATGCGGCTTTATCACAGAATATATGCACATTGTACCAGGCATCCTCACATTGTCCTTTTGGCTCTTTTTGTTGTGGCTTCCTCCATGCAATTTTAGAGCTCTTCTTGGTGATTTATTGTCACTCTTGGATGCCTAAATGACTCCAAATCACCCTTAATTTATAGACATATAAGGGGATCCAATGAATCTTGAAGAGATGCAACTATTGGAGTCGTCTTATACCAAGCATACATGACTTGGTAACCAATAATTACCTTGTCAACTTCAAAAATTCATTTCTCTCTAACGACAACTTGGATTTAGACGATTCTCGATGAGTTGGAACCATATTGTCGATAACTATCATCCTCATCCATCACATGTCGTACCTCCATCATGTTTTTTATACAAATCACGATGGGTACAAAACCCCACACTTGGGTTCCAAACCCACAAGATGCCCTTGTGGTGCTTTGCTCTCCAAACCCTGAACCCTAGGGGTTGGAGTACTTCCCAAGCTCCACAAATCAACAATGTTGACATTCTCCTGTTGAGGAATATCACTTAAAAAAATAGAATGAATAATCAACCAAACCTCTTTAGCCTGCACACAAGAGAGGAAGAGATGATCCATATTTTCCTCCTACTTACATCAAAGAAAAAAAAAGTGATGGGCCTGTGTATCCTTTCCTACAAATATGTTCCCAAGTTAGTAGTTGATGTCTACCAAGTAATGAAAGAAAAAGAGTAATGTTTGGCTACTGGACTTCATACCATAATTTCCACTAGATGTATTCCCTAGCCATCCCCCCATTCCTTGTGATTACTTCATAAGCTTATTTCAATGAAAATAAACATGTCTCATCCCCCACTAAAGTATATCCTTCTCTTGGGATAACTGAATCTTTCTCTCCCACAATATATGTTGAAGAGCATCCCAATCAAATTCGTGTGATGGCCTTGGCTAGTCTTATGTATCCTTCTAATGCCTCCAAGCCTTAGGAGCCATTTCTAATTTCCAAAAATATCTAACACATACTGCTCCCATATCAATTGTAAAATTTTGTAGATCACAAAGATGCTTATTCGAAGAGCATCCCAATCAAATTCCCGTGATGGCCTTGGCTAGTCTTATTTATCCTTCTAGTGCCTCCAAGCCTTAGGAGCCATTTCTAATTTCCACAAATATCTAACACATACTGCTCCCATATCAATTGTAAAATTTTGTAGATCACAAAGATGCTTGTTCTCCCTTAAGCGAGGTAGTTGTTACCAAGCTTCATCCTAGAATAAAGTAAAGGCCTCATCCTTTATCTCCTGGAAAGCATATTTCCTTATAACTTCCTTGTTTTCTATTGCCCACTTCCATAAGTTTGATATTACTAGGGAAAAATCACATCTGAGATGATCCTCTTGTGATTGCAACGATGCACACTTCCTCCTCTAGATCCTCTTCCATAACTCATTCCCACATATCACCCATCTCAACCATAGCTTTACCTAAAATGTTGTACTAAGTATCTCTAGATCTTGGATACATAGACTGCTGGATAATTTAGGCTTCAACTGTGTATCCCAAGCCACTAAGAACCATCTCTTCATCTTATTGGAACCCCTTCAAAAGAAGTCGCACCAAATATATTTGAGTGTAACACATACAATTTTAGAAATTGACATGAGTAACATTTGGTAGATTAGAATGGACTACGAAATAGACTTGGTTAAAATAAATCTTGTAGCAAAGTTCAAAGACCAAAAATTCCAACTATTTAATTTCTTAGATAACTTATGAATTAAATATTTCTAATAAGAAACCCTATTAAGATTTAATACCAATAGAACCACTAGATACTTAGATGGAATATTCGCTTTGCAAAATTCCATAGCATGAGCTAGATGACATTGAATTATCTCCTTATAGTTACAAAAGAAGATATTATTTTTTTAAACTATTAAATAGGGTACTAGAAGAAGCCATAAAGTCAACAATAAGGAGAAAACTGTCTTAGCTTCTATGAGGGTGGGGGTGCCAAAGAGGCAGACATATCAACAAATTTTTTATGGGTTATAGGAAGATCCTCCCCAAAAATCCTTAAACCTTTGATACTCCATTGAGAAAATGCACTACTAAAAAAGATACCTAAACCCTCCATAGCAAATATGAACATAAAAGGGAACAGTGGATCACCTTGATGTATACCATTGAAGACACAAAAATTCTAGAAGGAGACCCATTTATCAAAATAGAGAAAGAAGGGAAGATATGAGGGAATGAATCCAATAAATCTAGTGTTAGGAAAAGACAAAATCATCAAGAACTTGAACGAAATAATACCAATAAATACGATCATAGGCTTTTGACATGTTAAGTTTGACAACCATACTTGGCTTCTTTGATTTCTTTAACAAATGAATAATTTCTTGAGTTGTTATGATGTTGTCAAAGATTTGTTTCTCTTCAATAAAACTCGCCTGATCAATAGAAATAAGCTCAGGAAGTATGGGTTTCAAACGATTTATAATCATAGTTTATAACACCTTGTAGATAACATTACAAAATGCAATATGTCTAAAACCAACTAGATCCTTCTATTTTCCATGTTTTGGCACCAAGGTCAGAAGTGTTGCGTTAGGACCACTGCACAATGATTGCAATTGTCAAGATTCCTCCACCAACTCATAAACTTCCTATCTAATAAAACCCTAACAATCCTTATAAAAATTAGAGCTAAAACCATGAGGACCAGGCACTTTATTTTGCAACATGTCCAAGACTACAACCTCTACTTCCTAAAATGAAATTAGAAGCATCAACACAATATTTTTCTTTTTACTAATGAGCTTGGGGACATACTTCAAAATCGAGTTAGTAACTAATTGTCTTGCAAACGAGGGCTTCATGGGGACATTCTTGAAATGAGCAACCATTTCTTCTTCGATTTCCAAATGTGAAAACTTCCATTCCCCATACTTCCCAATGATGGAGAATACCCTATCAAAGTGATGACATTGAAACATGGGCTTATGAAAGAATTTTGAGTTTCTCTCTCCCTCTTTCAACCATTGGATGTAATATTTTTGTCTCTGTAAGTAATATTTCCTCCAGTTTCCTCCTTAATTCCAATTGATGTAAGGTATTTCCCTCTTCTAAAATTAAATCCATAGTCCTACCTTCCATAATCGTACGTTGTTGCAATGCTTTCATTTGGACTTCAACTCTGAGTTTCTCAAAAATGTTACAAAAATCCTTCTTGTTCCATAATTTTATTTTCGATTTCAACACCTTTAATTTGAACTAAAAAGTATGCATTTTATTCTTATCTTTAACATATATTTCCTCCAATTATCCTCTTGATTTCTCAATAAAATCCATCACTTCAAGCTAAAAACTCTTGAAGAGGAAATGTCTTTTCCTAGGGGCTTCTTTGAGGTCTATCTCTAACCACACCGACCAATGATCTGATCTGAGACATGGGAGTATAGAAGCTTCAATAAAAATGTCTCTGTCAAAAACTTCTTCCAAAAACAAAGATCTATCCAAACAACTTGCAACTTGATGCTTACTTCCTTGACGATTATTCCAATTACGAATTCCATTGATGGTTGGTATATATACTAATCATAAGCCCTCAATAAACTCATTAAATGATGTTGATTTAGGATCCAATTTGTGTAGTCTACCTAAATCCAATTTGTGTAGTCTACCTTTTTTCATCCAGAAAGTGAATGAGATTAAAATCACCTCCAATAATCTAGAGAGAGTCAGATATAAGTCATTTATGACTTCGAATAATCTCTAAAAATTGTAATGTTTTTCCCAAAACCAACGGACCATAAATCGCAGATAAAGCCACCATATATTTTGGTCCCAAGTATCAAAACCTACCTGTAAAACTTAAGAACTAGCCACCCATCCTTAAAAACAATTTCTTCTAGATTCAACAAAACCGAAATACCTCTGCATGGTCTCTAGAATTAATAGCCATGGTTTTGCAACCCCACCAACATCAAGCACTAACTCCAACACTTTGTTCATGGAAACCTTGATTTCATGTAAAATTACCACCGTTGGCTTCTTTATCTTTATCATATCTTGTAGATAATAATGTTTTTATTTACTATTCAAGCCCCACATATTCCAAGCGAAAATATTCTTTGTAATGATTTTTGAGACAGGGAAAAAAGTTCATATATTGCAGTTGCTTGTCCTGAGTAAATTAGTTCCTCTCTTGTGTCTCGAAGCAATTTTTGTGATGTCTTCACCCCTTCCTTTTGGTGGCCTTAACAATATCTTTAACCAACAATTCCTTACCTTTCTCCTTCAACTCATTACATTTCCATCCAAAAGGATCCATTGTGGTTTGTCCACCTACGAAAAGGATCCAAAATGCATGTGTCCATCTTTTGTCCCATGTGTAAACCTTTGTGTAGTCCGTAGTACAGGTTAAAGATGCCAACGGGTAAGGTCACAACTTCATGCTACAACAAAGGACAGTAGGACAATATACACGACAATGTTTGAATGGATGGAGAGGAAATTTTGCCATAATCACTATGATCACTATTAAGAATCATATTATTGTGTTATTGGCTTAACGAATAGCTAAATTTAATAAAATCCAACGATGAAGCATTATATAACTTATTTTTTTTTAAAAGCTAAGCTCACCTTGTGAGAGTTTAGATTAGTAACCTAATTAATATGTATGGAGTTGTAGCCAAAATCTAATGAGACGATGAAGAATTATATAATTTAATGATTTTTATTTTTTATTTTTTTTTAAAAGCTAAGCTCACCTTGTGAGAGTTTAGATTAGTAACCTAATTAATATGTATGGAGTTGTAGCCAAAATCTAATGAGACGATGAAGAATTATATAATTTAATTTTTTTCCTAGAAGCTAAGTTTATTTTGTGTGTTTATGTTAGTGACTAATTATTTTGTGTGATTATGTTAGTGACCAACGTCATATGTATCGAGTTGTAACAGTGATTTGTTTTTGGAAATGCAAAATAAAAAACAATGTTAGTACATAATCCTGGTTAGTTGGAAAAATCAATTCAATATTTTTTAATTAAGGTGAGTATGTTTTTGGCTAAATGGTTTCAAGAGATAAATATTTTTGCGATTTCGGGGTAAGGAATTAGAGGTAGTACTAGAGGATGCTTTCTTCTTTTGGGGTGTGATCAAGAGTGATTCAAAGTGTGGTTGAGGCTTCTTGTGAGGTCAATAATTGAGAATTAAATGAAAAAATATACAATAGTCTATAGAAACCAAAAACATAGTATTAAAAGTATAGTATATAGTGAAAACCAAATTACATTATTCAAACAAATAATGAAAAAGCAATGCAATATGCATAGCAATACAAAGTAACTAAAATGGTCATATTTGATCTCTAAGTAGAGATGTGTTTTTTTTTGTAATTTTCAGAAATACCATAATAAGAAGCTAAAGATACATTTTATATTAATGCCAATAAAAACCTAAGTAAAAACACTTAAATTCAAGAATCCCAACCTTAACATCATAAGGGTTGAGAAAGGTACTTGAAATGGACAAATTTAAGTTATTAAAAAAGGGTAACCTTGAGGAAATTAAAAATTTTAAGTTGATCATCCATTTTTGGGTCTTCTTTATAACATTGGAATAACATATGGTGTTGAATTGGATATTGATTGTTTGATATATCTCTCCCTAAAATTGCATTGTGAAGAGCATAAAAATGTGTTGGAAAATCATAACTTGGAAACTATGACTATCACAACCATTGTTTAGATCTTCATGGATGGCCACCATGATCCTTTCAGTCCATCCATTTTTAATGGAAAACAATGAGGAGGACTTGGCTTAGTAAGCACAAATTCAAGGTCTCTCCACTAAATTTAGAACATGTAACAATTAGAAAATGAAGATAAATTAACAAATGTGCATGGACACATCAAGCAATGCATTTTTGGGAGCATGATCTCCAAATTTAAGAATATAATGGGGCTGGATGATCGCATGTAGATGCCTTAAGAACTTAAAACCAATTAATGAAAATTAATTCCAAGTAGCCATAACTAGTTATTTTATGGATTTAATTTATTCCTCTTGACTTAGGATTTTTTTTATAAATCCACATGAAAATATTCATAGAACGGTTGGTTGGTTAGTTAGTTGAGACTATGTTAGTTGGATAAGATCATTATTATGGTTATATAGATTTTATTCCATGAATAGAGCTATCATATGATTGACATGTTATCATTCTTGGTTAGTGGGTTTAATATAAGCATGCCCACCATTTCATCTACTTCCAACTTGTTATTTATGTCGATAATGTTTAATTCATGCATATTTAGTGGTGTCTCTAGTGAATGAACTCCTTTTATAATGGTAAAGTTGCAAACGATGAGTAAGTTTGATATGAATACCTATTGAATACCTATATACATCCTCACCATGCTATTTACCCCACATGACAATCGTCTAAGCAACATACTTTGAGTGATACCTTAGTTTCAAGGATTGATATATCAATACTAGTCTATAGCCAGTTTGTTTGTCACCATCATGGACCTTAGTCTATATTTTGAGCCAATAATATGTAAGGTACCTAACCGCCTATGATGGTAGTAGTGGAATCAAGTTTTCGAGAGAATGGAGAAAGAGGAATTTTGCTAACCCCATGTCCATAATTTAACCTTTGAGGTAAGGTCTAGAGATTTCCAATGATATAAACCTTATGAAATATGAATTATGGATGACACTTTATTCCCCTTAAAAGGGTTTCCCTCTAGGGCACCTCAATCTTTATACGTCCACATGGCCCCACCTCAATGGACCACATGGTAACCTAGCCAAATTAGCATAATGGCTATCATGTCCCTCATGCCAAAACCTTTCACAAGTAATATAATTACATGTTTGTCTAGATTTGGAAATAGACCCCTAATATGACATTTCTCGACTTCATCAACTGTTGTTCTTCTATTGTTTCATCAATCCCTCATTGGGCATACATGAAGTGTTAGATGGAAATAGTAGGTGGTCGATGGCTAGATAGACTAACCGCATGAATAATCTATTTGTGGGTTAATGGATGACAAGTCAACCACTCAATGCTAAATCCACATCACTAACAAAATGATTTCCACTTGAAAACCACCCTCGCACCATGTCAGTGTCACATTGACATCACATTAGCACCATGTCAATATCATGTTCACACCACCTACACTACAGATTTTCACCATGCAGATAACACATCATGACCTCATCAGTGCCTGCCACATCATACTCTTTATTGGTTTTAAGTGATGTGAAGGAGGAGAATTTTTGCAAAAGCTGTATTTATCCTGACACTTGACATGTTTATCACCCAACATTCTAATGCATGGGATCCCAATAGGCTCTTAAGGATTCGATCCTAGTCACAATCCCTATTAGTGATCTTATTTAGAATATTAGTTTGTAGTGCTAAGATCTTCCTCATATTATAAACAAAATGCTTTCATTGTGCTTAAGGATTCATCAATTTTTGCAAGTGAAATGAAGAGCTTTTATGTTAATTTTATGAGCAATTTAACATAAACCAGAAATTGAACAGCAACATAAACATGTACAGAACATCATCAAAAACACATTACAACAAGCACGTGATAAAGGAGTTCACCCCTCTTGGGATATGGCTCCTTGGTCCACATTCCAATGGCTTGGGCCTCTCTATTATGCTCAAAATTGTAAAAATGTATGTTTACAATGCTCAAATGCTTCTGAAAGCTGCTCCATTTAGTTTAGAGTGTCCAAAAGGGCTATCTAGCCTCTTTTTGCATCCAATTTGGTAGAAAACTAAATAATTTATGACTTCTCCTAGTTCCCCCACTATTCGTTCCACAAATTGCTTCATATCTGAACGGAACCTACAATTTCACTCCAAAAATCCGCTAACCGAGCGAGAATTTTTTCATGCAATAGACCATAATCTGTTGGCACCAAATGTCGATTGCAAATCGCAATTGGTAAAGTCCTTTAGGCTTATGTTCTGTGAACGAGGAGGGCAATGTGCAATTGCGATATGGCAGACCCGATGAACCATTAAACTACAACCTATAGTCGCATCACATCTGAGGAACCTATCACATTTCACCATCGGTGGAGAACCGATGATAATTGTAAAGCGAGACTTTACATTGTGTTGCAATTTGCGATTGTGATATCGCATCACAACCCAAACCTGTCAGGGTTGATTTTTCGTGATTCCTTCCCTTTGCCGATGTGTGATTGTGGTCTATTGCATCGTGCCTCTGATCGATTCATGAAAGCCTTCCCACCCACCTTATCGCATCGCAACCCTTCCCTCCTCGGGGAGTGACTTTTAACGCTGAACTACCTCCAATTGCGATTTGCGACATGCAGGGGAAAATGGAGGCTTTCCACTTAGCACCTCCTCATTCACTGAAGGACCTTGCCACATCATCCAATCCTTCCATGCGAGCAAGTCAAACCTAAACTTTGACTTGCTATAACTTTTGCATATGAGGTGAGATTTGAGTTTTGTTCACACTGTTGGAATCAGAATGAAGATCTCTTGGATCTGAAACTACGTTTATCAAGATTCTGACACTTCATTTTTTTAGCCTAATTTTGAGCACCTGATCACTCCTCCCCACAAGAAGCCTTTTGGACCCCAAAAGGATCAATTTCAATTGTTCAACAGGTGAGGGTACAATTTCCTCACTTTTCCAACCTCTATCCATTTGGCTTTTGAAGGAATTGTACCCTTGAGCCCCACTTGAAGACAATCGATACTTCCCCTTTTTGTTGTCCTTGTTCTTCTGTCAAGTGTAATGTCTTGCATAAGCACATCAAGGAATTTTTGAGAAAAGTCATCAATAGATGGAATTTGAATATTCTCTCCTTAATCTTCAATAAAAGGAAGCTCATAAAACCTTAAATTCTCAACATTAACAACAACATAAATTTTCACATATGAAGGCAAATCCAACCTGAAGGCATTATTACCAATCTTTTCCAAAATTCTTAATGGACCATATCTAATTGGTTTGGGATTTTTACCTAATCTCCTTGGAGCCTCTATTTTTTAATGTGAAGCCAAAATTCATCACCAACTTGGAACTTGTGATCTTGACAACGCTTGTCATGCCTTTCTTTGTACTTTCCTTGGCTTTTCTCAAGTTGTTCTTGAACCTTTTAGTGTACTAACTGTATTTGTTCAATGAACTTTATTGCTTTGTCTATGTCACTATGACCTTCAATAGTAACATATTTTCCAAAAATAAAATCCAAAGGAGATTTAGGCAAGTATCCCATGCATGCCTCAAATGGTGAAGTTTGAGTGGAACAGTGCTTGGCTGGGTTGTAAGCATGCTGAATATAGTCCAACTGTTCATCCCAAAAATTAGGATGATTGTTGCAATACCCACACAGAAGATGTATCAATGTTATGTTCACTACCTTTGTTTGACCATCTATTTGTGCATGAAAGGTTGTATTCTCTTTCAATTTGGGGTCCATGAATCCCCACAATTTTGACCAAAAATTCCCCACAAAGTGAGAATATCGATCACTAATAATGGATTTGGGAAACCCAAAATGCACCCAAAAATTCTAAAAGAAAAACTGAGCAGTTTGTTCAGTTGTAACTTTATTTTTACATGGCATCAAAATACACATTTTGCTGAACCTATCCACAACTACATACAAATATTCATGACCTATTTTTGAAAATGGAAGACCTCCTACAAAATCCACAGAAACAATCTCCCACGACCATGAAGGAAACAGAAGTGGTGTGTACAATCCTAACCTCCTATTACTAGGCTTACTGATTTCACATAATGAACATCACTTAATAAAACGAGACATTCTTTCAAGCACATGAGGCCAATAACAATACCTAATATGTGACATCGTCTTACTTACACTGAAATGACCAGCAATAAGAGAAGTATGTTCCTCTCTTATGATGTTAACTCTTTCTCCCTGTAGAATGCAAAGCTTGCCAAGATGGTACAACAAGTTATCATGAAAATGATAATCCAATTCCTCTACTTGGTTACCTTGACTCAAGCTTGCATAAACATCTTGAAAGTCATTATCTAATGCATATTTCTCAAAATAAATTTCATGCAAAATTTTATGCTTGAGTAAATTAGATGCACTAACAATTGGCCTAGAAATCATATCAGCAACTTTATTGTAGATACCTTTCTTATACCTAATTACCAAGTGGAATGACTGAAGGAAACCCATCCATCAGAAGGTCCTTGATTGTTGCAACTTTTATTGAATTGCAAGTATTGCAATGGTTGATGATCAATGTGAATGATTGTTTCCTTACCCATCAGGTAGTGTTTCCATTTTTTCACACTTTGCACCAATGCATACAATTCCTTGTCATATGTAGGATAGTTAATCACTACACCATTAAAAGTTTCCGAATGAAAATAGATAGGCTTACCATGTTGCATGAGGATTTCACCCATCGCATAGTCACTAGCATCTGTCTAAATCTCAAATGACTGTCTTAAGTCTGGAAGTGCAAGTACTGGATTTGTACTGATATTTTCCTTCAATGCATCAAAGGTCTTTTTTTTTTGCCTCCCCACTGAAAAACATTTTTCAGGCTTGTCAACGCATGCAAAGGAGTTGCTATAAGAGAGAAATTAGCGATGAATTTCCTCCAATATTGAGTTGCTCCCAGAAAACGTCTTACCTCTGTAACTGTCTCGGGCCTTGGCCAATTTACAATGATATCAACCTTGGATGGATATATTTTCAATTCACCTCCTCCAACAATATGACCCAAGTAAATGAAAGAAGTCTTCCCAAACTCACACTTTGACATCTTCAGATACAATTATTCTTTTTTAAAGACATCAAGTACTTTTCTTACATGTATGACTTGTTCACCACGAGATTTACTGAAAATTAAGATATCATCTAAATATACTATGACAAATTCATCAAGAAATGGCCTTAACACATCATTCATTACACGCATGAATGTAGCAAGAGAATTACATAAATCAAATGACATAACTAGCGATTCAAACAAAACATGTTTTGTTTTGAACACTGTCTTCCAAATGTCTCCTTTAGCTATTCTAATTTGATGGTAGCCACTTCTTAATTCCAACTTAGTAAAAAACTTTTCATCTCTCAATTGATCTAGTAAATCATCTATTCGAGGAAATGGGTAACAGTTCTTTACCGTAATTTTTTTCAATGCACGGAAGTCCACACACATGCACCATGTTCCATCCTTCTTTGGCATTGAGACAATAGGTGAACCACAAGGCAAGGAAGATGGTTTGATGATCCCTTTATTCGACAAATCTCGGATTTGTGTCTTAATTTTTGGGCTTTCCGTCACTGGCATCCTGTACATGCCAATGTTAGGAAGAGGAAAATCTTGCTGCAACTGTATCTCATGTTGGATTCCACTCTTGGGAGGTAATCCCTTTGTTTCCTGAAACATTTCAACATATTGGTTAACTACATCAACCAGTTCATATTTCAAATTCGAATCACAACCTTTAAAAGCTTCATTATCAACATCATTTTTTGGTTTGATAATAAGAAGCAAAAAACTATTGCTCGATTTCACCAGTCTTTTCATCTTCCCTACATTAACAAGTGAAAAATTTGTTTTCTTGCTATGAGCTCTCATAATATATTCTACTCCATTTTCAAATAAATGATATTTATTTTCATGTCGATGGAAGATAGCTTTTTTGTCATAAAGGTACGAGCTTCCCAGAACTATGCCACAAATATCTAAGGGCACAATGTTAAGATCCACTTCATCTATGAATTTTGCAGTGATAGTAAATTTTAGTTTATATTTTCTCGTAACCTACATTTACACATTGTCACATACCCATCCAAGTGGATATGGTTTCTGATGTGGAACAGTTTCCATATTTAAACTCTTAACAATGTTTTTGAGATAAGATTGGCTAGAGAGCCACTATTGAACAACATATCAATCTTGTTATGTTTTGAGATCACTCTTATGTGAAACAATTATATTCTCCTCTTTTCATTCAGAGTTTCATTTTGCGAGTCTGAAGAACTAGTGTTAGCAATGGATTATTTTCTTTTTAACCTCATGCCTGTGATTTTAGTTTCATCACTCGAATCGAATCCCAAATCTTGTTGAGTGGTTGTAGTTGTCTTCTATTTTCCCTTGTTATTATTTCTTTTTGGTTTCATTTCGGTATGAAGCTTCCAGCAGTGAGCTTCATCATGACCCTCTCTGGAACAATGTTTGTATATAATTTTCTTTCCTTCTTTTTTGATAGACGTACTATTATTTTCCTTCCCTTTGAAATCCTTTTATTTTCCCTTACTCTTAAATGGACTTTTAATACCTTCTTCTGGGGTGTTTTTCCCTCTTGCCTCAAGATGTGTGGCTTGCACACACACATCATCTAGATTACTGGGATCAAACATTAAGAGATTATTCCTAAGGTAATTGTGCAAACCCTCTATGTACTTCAGCAAAGTGTCCTATGACTGCAAATCTACACCTAACATCAAAGACCTTTTTCTGAATTCTTAGGTGTAATCTTGCACATTTTGACCTTTAAGTTGTCTAAAGTTCTAACAATTCATAATGGATTTCTGCATATAATCTAGAGGGTATAATTTTCTTTTAATTATAGCAATGAAATCATTTTAAGAAATTGAGATCTTACCGTGTTCTTTTATCTCATGTTGGGTCTTTGATTCCCACCATACTAGTGTTGCACCCTCCATTCTCAAGGAAGCTAATTAATTATTTATGTCATCCTCTTGAAGGTTTTGAATCTTGCAATAGACCTCCAAATTACAAATCAAATTATCAAGTTTCTCTGCATTCACTTCACCATTATACATGGGCAACGCGAATTTAACATCAAGTCTTAAGAAAGGTGGTTTACCAATTCCTTTTGAAGAATGATGATGAGTATGAGTAAGGGTTGTATTAGTGGAAGATTGTGAAGATGCTTGTGAAGAAGAAGATGAAGAATATGGTGGGAGTGTGGAGGTTTGTCTCCATTCCCATTACCTTCTTTTCCATTACCTCCTCCTGAAGATACTTCTCCATTGGGAGGTTTGTAACTTTCTCCTTGCAAACTATTATTCCTATCTTCATAGAGGACCTTCACCATCTCTTTCATATCAAGAAATCCTTTCTGAAGGTATTCTCATCTTCTATCATGTTTGTAGATTCTCCTTCATGAAACATGATCTCTAGAGTCTCAACTACAACTTGAGGCTAAAATGGTGTTGGAGGTTGTGGCAACCTTTCTCTTCTTCCCCTTGACCCAACTAGCTTTCCTTCACCTCTTTTGAGTTTTAACCTTGTAAGCATGCCATAAACTTGCAAACAATTAAATGCTTCTTTCACAAAGAAAACCTAGTGCTCTGATACCAAATTGATCTAATTTAGAATAATAGTTTGCAGTGCTAAGATCTTCCTCAAATTATAAAAAAATTTGCTTTCATTGTGCTTAAGGATTCATAAGTTTTTGCAAGCGAAATGAAGAGTTTTTATGTTAATTTTATGAGAAATTTAACATAAACCAGAAACTAAACAACAACATAAACATGTATAGAACATCATCAAAAACACATTACAACAAAAACATGATAAAGGAGTTCACCCCTCTTGGGCTACGTCTCCTTGGTCCAGCTTCTAATGGGTTGGACCTCTCTATTATACTCAAAAGTGAAAAAATCTGTGTTTACAATGCTCAAATGCTTATGCAAGCCGCTCCATTTAGTTCAGAATGTCCAAAAATGGCTATCTAGCCTCTTCTTTCATCCAATTTGGTGGAAAACAAAAGAAGTTATGAATTCTCCTAGTTCTCCCACTATTCGTTCCACAAATTGCTCCACATCCAACAGGAACCCATAATATCACTCCAAAAATCCACTAACCGAGTGAGAATTTTTTCGATGTGGTGGGCCATAATCCGTTGGCACCAGCTGTCCATTGAAAATCACAATCGATGGAGTCCTATGGGCTTATGGTTTGTGAACAAGGTAGGCAATGTGCAATTGTGATATGATGGACCTAACAGACCATTAAACTGCGACCTATAGTTGCATCATATCCAAGGAACCTATCGCATTTCGCCATCAACAGATAACTGATGACAATCATAAAGTGGGACTTTGAACCATGTTGTGATTTATGATTGCGATATCACATCACAACCCAAACCTGTTGGGGTTGATTTTTTGTAATTCCTTCCCTTTGCCAATGTTCGATTGTGATCTATCACATCACGCCTCTAGCCGATTCTTGAAAGACTTCCCACCCGCCTTATCGCATCGCAACCCTTCCCTGCTCAGGGTGAGATTTTTAACACTGACCTACCTCTGATTCCGATTTGTGACATGCAGGGCTAATGGTGGCTTGTGTGATGCAACCAAGTTCCCTCTACGGACAAAGGCAACCCCTCTATTCCTAAAGTGGGTCTAGTCACAGCAAAGACAATACCAAAGAAAATTTCCTTAAAAGTTGATGCCATGAAGGCCTACCTCCAAATCATCATTCGATGAAGTCCCTGTTGTGTTGCTCCAGCTCTCGTTCTTCTAATCACATGCATCTGAAAACAACATACAGAGCACAAACATGAACATAATAGAGTATTCAACATAACATATAGGAAATAGGCTATTGATTTGTATTAATGTAAATTGAAGTAAAACTTACAACCAAGCCTTGACATCGTAGGTCTCCTTGAAGGGTCCTATCAGCATGTCTACGCAAGCATTCACTCATGAACTATCTCCCAAAAGATTAATAACTCTCTCTCCTACCCAAAACGCTAATGCTAGAACACTCTTGCAATCAAGCCAACTCCACTCAAAACCAAAGCTAAGTTATGTAAGAGGCTACTTCCACACTCTAGCAAAACTCTCTACTTTTATTATTAAAATCTTGAACTCTGAAGCTAGCTGATATCAATCATGGAGGAAGTATTTATAGGAGGAGGAGCTTCCATAAGAGATGGGAGAAAGAGCTTATCCCTTTGAGATGTTGCACAAAGGGTGGAACAACCATCCCAAAGGAAAGAGGCGAGCTCGTCTAATCCAACAACCAACCCTAGGAGCGCCCATGAAGTTGTTACACTTTGAAGCTTCGACGATTTGTTTAAAAAACTTGCCAAAAGTAGGTCGTCGCAAGTGCAACACAGAGAGAGAGAAAATATTTCGCTAGGGCTAGTGCAATCTTGCCCATATTTGTGCGTGGAACAACTACTATCCCATGATGACCCAAAAACATAGGTAAAAAGGGCCTGCTCCAAGAGTAGTGAACTGAGGTATTCTTCCTAAGATGACAAGGAAGACATTGAAACATAATTTGCAACATGACAAAAGGCAAATGTCAATAACATGGATCAGCAGTGTCTGGGACCATGGAATGTGGGGTCGATGACAAATTACTTTGTAATAGATGCTCCCTAAAGCATGAAGGCCGAGAGAGTGGGAGGGGTGAAATGTTTTACAAATCAATAACTGAAACATAACACCATTATGGAGAACCTGCAAATGCAAGTACATCTGATATCTCTAATACATGAGTGCATAGTGAAAGGAAATACATGTGTAAAACGCATGGGTGTAGCCATCTAGAAGACAAACATAAACGATCTATGGTATGGATGCACCATCCAGTCAAAAGGACCATATAAAAGACTCAGGTATGGTCACAACCATCCAATCAAAAGAGTCATGTATTCAATCATGAACCAATCCATGCAACTTGGACTTGTGTAATCTGAGCCTAGGGTCTTGAATCCCAACCTGATCATGGTAAAAATTCTAATATGTGAATAGATGTGCTGAAGTCGAGCATACTAGAAAATTGCTTGATTACCAGTCAATGATGTAAACTATTAACAAGCGTGAGGGAGACCACTAGTAATGTCAACGGTTCTCAAGGTACTGCTAGTACAATTCATGAAGTGTGAAGAATGATCTGAAGTCAAACACCCGCGAAATCACCTGATTGAAGGCCAATAATGAAAGTCTGTCATTGAATGCGAAGAACCTGCCATTGAGGCATGT
This sequence comes from Pinus taeda, assembly GCA_000404065.3. Classification (NCBI taxonomy): domain Eukaryota; kingdom Viridiplantae; phylum Streptophyta; class Pinopsida; order Pinales; family Pinaceae; genus Pinus; species Pinus taeda. The sequence continues at coordinate 89,903 of APFE030372902.1, forward strand.
AAGCTCCAAGGTACTAGAAAGGAGTCTCTAGATCAACTTCCCGGATAATGAGCTGAAGTCGACAGGAAGTGATCGGTCAAAGGAGGGCCATAATGTTTCCCATATCATTGATGTGAGACAAAGGAAAAAGATGAATGTAGATGAGACAAAGAATTTGAGGAAGGTATGTAAGGATACAAATTGCAGAAGGATTAAGCTCTTCAACATATCGACAACACGACTCCAAAGTTTGGCAACATTTTGGTACCAAGGGATCAAAGTCATGATGATGCAACAAGGATCATATGGAATGGGGAAAAACTGATAAACCAAAACTTGGAAGGCCAACGATAAAGTGAGGATATCCCAACCCGACACAAAGCAGAAAGAGTGTCGATGTTCAAGAGCGACAAGCTGCTGTAAGAATTAATACAACAATGTAATACTTCCAAATTTCCCCCCACCATTTCTGGTGAGTGCCCTACTTATTTTTGAAACACAAGCTTGAAGGGGATAACATATGCTTGCAATGTAAGTTTGTCCTTCGGACAAATCTGACCTAGTAATTGTTAACAAGCTCTAGGAAGGAGAAGCTCAATCTCGCCATGATGACAAGTCCAATGTCGTCAGGGTTAAACGATTTTGACATAGGTATAACTTAGAGTCTTTTTCATATTTAGAGAGTTTGAAAAAGACACAGAAAAGAAAACTCCAAAGGTCCCTTTTCGTAAATTTGTCCCTCAAATCCAAAAAGGTAGAAAACAATACCTAAGGGAACTGCTTGACCATTTCAGTCAAGGAGTACCTTTTTTGTAAATAGTGCTTCCCAGCCCGAGAAAGGAGTAAACTTATACTAGGATCATGAAATTTCACATTTGTTAATGAGTTTGAAACGACAAGGGATTGGCCATCTTTTCGTTTCTAAAGGGTCGGAAAAGAGTTCAAAGCAGACCCCCCATTTTTATTCTCTTTTATGAGTCAAAGGGAGAAAAAATACTTGGCAAGCTTTTCATCTTTTACGAGTCAGAAAAGAGCTTAAAGGTGACTCGTCCTAGAGGAACGAGTGGTATAAAGGGTAGCAATTAGTTCTGACAATGGAGGAACTACTCAAAACCCATAATGATCAAGAGGCTGGTTAACCAAAACCACTCATCGTTGAGGTTCCTTAGGAAAGGAAAAACAACCAAGTGAAAGCATATGATCATCTAAAGAGATTGTGGTGATGGAATGAACAACCAAGGCTCATTTAGCAAAAATAAGCTGATAAAAATGACGATTACAAGGTGTAAATCAGGTGTGGGTTCATTTTTACACAAGCTTGAAACATGGAGAACTCTTCTTAGATTCAGTTTCATGTTTACACAAGCTTGAAACGAAAAACTATGCTTTCTATAAGTTCGAATGCCCCCTCCATAATGACTCAAATCAGGGTACATTTCCCCCAAGCTTCATTTCATTCAACTAGGTGGATGGAATGAAGGTTTACTTGCGAGATCTTGGAAAGACTCGACTAGGATTTTACGAGATCTTAATCAAAGACTCGATTTGGAAAAGGGAATTGTTTCATTTTTTAATGAGGTTGACACAATAGCAAACTATCCTCAGACATCTTGATTCATTTTTTAACGAGGTTGACACAAGACAAGGAACCATCCTATTCACATCTATTCATGGACCATATGAGAACATGGCTCCTAATAGATCCTCACTAGATGGAAGAACCATGCTCTGGGAGGAATACATGTCATTTGGTACCAAAGATAGATTGGGTTCCAATGCCCCCAGTACATAATGTACTATACCATCTGTGTGATCATCAACAGATGTAGAGACGAAATGGGTAGCCACATAATTAACCTGTGGTGTGGAAGGTACTACTTGCAAACAAGAGCTGATAGGGGATGATGGTTGCAAAGGAGGCACCTGGTGACCAATGAATGACAGTTGATCAATGGTCATTATTCTCCCTTCGTGTGAAAAATAAACCACACAAAAAAGTGAAGAAACAAGAGCTCCCATGACATAAACATAGTCGCATCCAAGGAGGATATTGAAATCTAACAGACCTTGGACTACCATCACGTCTATATAGACCATCTTTCCTCCCAAAGTAATAGGGAATTACGGAAGGATCCCTAATTTTTTACTAGTTCCTTCATTCAAAGCCAATAGACTGGCACAAACTATTGGGAGCCCAAAGCTTGCCAAGTAGTGGAAGACATGATGCTAACAGATGTACCTTCATCTAATATAGTGCCAGGTACTACCATATTATAGGCTTGTACTATAATCTGAAAATGAATATAAGATGCGAGGTGAAAAGTAGTCAAGTGACTTCAATTGAAAGAAACGACAAAACTACTTGGTGGAGGAATGATATGATTACCCCCATGCTGGGAAAGAATAGAAGAAAGGCTCCCCTGAACTACTGGGATGGGGGGGTCACTCTTCGATTCTCTAGAATCTGAGGAGACAAGAAGAACATGAGTAGTATGATCACCACTCTCTTCTAAAACAGAGTGAGCAACTGGTGGCGAAACCAAGTTAGCACTCTCTTCGACCAATGGTTGGTCGGGAATAGACACAAGAGAGTTAGGCTTAGGAAGAGAAATATGGGCAAGAGATGAATCCAAGTCAATCTCTTTACCAACCGGGGGAGGGTTAGAAGAAATCATTTGATAACCAACAGGGAGTTTGGGTTGAGAGGCTGTAAGGTTTACCAAAACTTTGGAAGCTTTATCCATAAGAGGGAAAAGGTGAAGAAGATGCTCTCCTTCACATAACCTATAGGGAAATCTAATCTTCCCTTTCTTCTTACCATCACTAGCCAAGAGCGTAGCATTGACATGATCTCTAGAGGTCGATGGGGATGGTCGATCCAGACTTTGAGACCATACCTCTAAGACTCTGGGAATGCCAGGATAATCTGGGAGGAAATGATCACCCTTACACATCCTACAAGGGAGTTTGACCTTCCGTGGAGGATCAAAAGGTTTGTCTGCAGGAGGTGCATTTGGAGTAATAGCCACATGGTTGGCCTCTTACTTAGCTGACTTCTTCTTCTTCGTCTTCTTCTTCTTCTTCTTAGCCTCTTGGTTACTAGATTTGAAACTTTCACCAAGTGAAGTAGGAGCGGAAGGTGAAGAAATAGGGGAAGAAGGTGAGGGGTCAACCTTAGAATCATCATGTCGTGATTCGAATGAAGGAGATGGCGAGGCAGGAGTTGAGGCACTCGGGATCACTGAGGTCGAAAATAAATAGACTGGTAAACCAATGTTTAACCCAGGAAGGGACAATGTTGCCATATAAGGAGCACTAGCATTTCCAAAAGAAGGAAAAGGACAAGGATTCCCTTCCAAGGGGAATCCTTGACTAGTAGACTTTGGAAATGTTTCCATTGGAATTAGCCCTAAAGAATTAATAAGGAGGATAATTTTTACCAAGAATATTTCGTGGGAAGTTAATTTTGGAACATTGAAGAAAAACTTTGCCTTTTCATGTTTTAAGAGTCGAGAAAAGGATGAAAGGTGACTCTATCACTTTCGATTGGAAACGAGCTCGGAAGGACAAGTGCTTGGATGATCCTTTTACTATTAGAGAGTCAAAAAGGAAAGAAAGTGACTGCTTTGGAACTCTAGGCAAAAGGTTTACCAAGCAAGCGTGAACTACAGAATACCTCCTAGCAAACCAAGAAGTACGAGCAGGCATTCTCCCCCAATGTTATGTTCAATGAATCATGTCTGCAAGGCGGCTGACTCGATTTCCTATGGAGAACAGGATTGCAAACTAGTGGTGTCTCCCATCATATACACGATGGTACAGGGAGCACAAGTTTGTACTAGTACTTATTGAATTGTAAAAGGAGGAATAACCCAACCTTAGTGAAAACAACAACCACTAGGTTTAAAGACGCCGAAACACGTCTCTAGCCTATACCTCTAAATATGACCGTTATGTTTCAATGCTTCCTTAGGCTAATTCAATAAATATTAACAATTGATCTTGAATTAAATTTCAGTTCCAAGGCTCTACCGAATGAATCTTAAAAAACTCCTAAAATGCAACTAAATGAGAAAAGAAATCGGTCCTTTTCAATGAACAACTAACTAAAGAAAAGTGAGAAGTTCATTTCAAATCAAGCAAAGCAACAAGAAAGAAAATGCAAGAATGGTAACTTTTTTTTATCTTGCAAGGAAACCAATCAAGAGATAAGAGTTATGCTGCTATCATTCACTAACTTGCAAGCAATCTAATTAAGAAAATGAAAAATACATCCTTCGCTTTTCAACTTCTAAATGTCAAGAATTTACTAATGCAAAATATTGTTCTCATTTCCTAACGAAAAATGAATGCAAGAGATTGTTGTTTCGAATAGATGACAAGAAACCAAATGAAAAACTCAAAACAATGCTAGTTTTAAGTCCTTTCCAAATGAAATCATTCAATCAGTAAAGAGAAACATTCCACTCAGAAACTAATCAAAGAATCCAAACAAATAAGATGTTTCCTTTTACAAAACTTGGAAAGCTTTCTTACTGACCGGGAAGCAATGTGATCTATGCCAAGTGAAGGAAGGAAACCAAAAAAACAAGACTTGAAAGTTTTGGTAACCAAATGTTGCATACCAATCAAGAAGATGAAAAAACAATTAATAAGGAAAAGCCTCAAACAAAGCAAGGGATTGATCCAAACAAAACTCAAACGTCTAAACGAACAAGTAACCCAAGAAAAGCTAATTTTTCAAGAAACCCTAATGTAGACAGGTCACACAGTTCAAAAGGAGAAGTTTCAAGGGAATGAAACCTAAAGTCAAATATTCTAGCAATCAACAATTTGACCCACAATAAAGAGGTGGAAGACAAGCTCAAAAGGATAGGACACATTGACCAATCATCAAACAAAACTACCAAATTGAAACCTACAGGAATCTTCGCGGGCATAAAACTGACAACATGCGTAGACAATGAAACGTCACACCTCCCTAACTAGTCACTTTGTGACGTCGTCACCGAAGTACACCAGTTAACAACACAACTGTGAGGCGATTTGATCGTGCCAAATAGTAGAAGGTGCAGCTAATCAGATAGCGCAGGCACGACTATCTTCGCGACTGTGATAAAATAAATTGTGACGACCTTAGATTAAAGGAAAAAATTCAAAATCCAGCTGAGGGAAGGCTAGACCTATCACTTATGACAGAGGGAAGACTACCAGGACTATTAAAACAACCCATAACATGAAGAATTCATCTCGAAAGTAAATGAGACAGTAAACCAGAAAAAAAAAAAATCAAATCAAGAAACAAAAGACAAAGCTCCCCAGTATGGTCGCCAACTTGTGACACAAGAAAGCTACCTTTGTGGATAGAGGCAACCCCTCTAGCCCTAGAGTGGGACTAGTTACAACAAAGAATACCAAAGAAAATTTCCTTAGAAATTTGATGCCATGAAGGCCTACCTTCAAATTGTCGTTCGATAAAGTCCTTATTGTGTTGCTCTAGCTCTCATTCTTCTAATCAATTGTACATGAAAACAACATACAGAGTGCAACCACGAACATAATAGAGTATGAAAAAAATGATCTACTTAAAGAGTCAAGGGGCGTCAAGATATCAATATGCAATTCGACATAAGATATAGGAAATAAGCTATTGATTTGTATTAATGTAAATTGAAGTAAAACTTACAACCAAGCCTTGGCGTAGTAAGTCTCCTTGAAGGGTCTTGTCAGCATGTCTCTGCAAGCATCCACTCATGAACTATCTCCCAAAAGATGAATAACTCCCTCTCCTACCCAAAAGGCTAATGCTAGAACACTCTTTCAATCAAGCCACCTCTACTCAAAACCATCTTGAGCTAATTTATGTAAGAGGCTACTTCCACACTTTAGCAAAACTCTCTACTTTTACTATTAAACTCTTGAACTCTGAACCTAGCTGATCTCAGTCATGAAGTATTTATAGGAAGAGGAGCTTAGCTAAGAGATGGGAGAAAGAGCTTATCCCTTTGAGAGGTTGCAAAAAAGGTGGAACAACCATCCCAAAGGAAAGAGGTGAGCTCATCTGATCCAAAAACCAACCCTAGGACCACCCATGAAGCTGTTACACTTCGAAGCTTCGAAGATTTGTTTAAAAAACTTGCCAAAATTGGTCGTTGTGAGTGCAACACAAAGACAAAGAAAAGACTTCACTAGGGGTAGTGCAATATTGGCTGTTACATAGTAAAATGTCACTGCCATCCTGTCAGTCTCCCTACTGTGCTATAAACCGCATTCACCTATGCTCATGCTCCTAAAAAAGGCTAAAAAACCCTCCTTTCCTAAGTTCACTGGATCATCGCGTCTGTCAATGAAATAAACGCGCTGACGGGCGGAGGCTAGTGTTGTTGTTGCGCTGCCAGCGCGGAAGAACACGTCTTTTCCGCGCTGGTCCCATTTTAACGAACAGCGCCCCCCCCCCTTGTCCTTTTCGCGCTGACCGGACCTCTTCCAC
>APFE030372902.1:98742-111925 GCA_000404065.3 Pinus taeda
TATATAGATATATATATATATACTTAAAATAATATTTACATCATCATAAATTTAGGTATAACATCCATGTTGATTATCCATCATTATATTCTTAATTACATTTACAAAATCATGGAGTTAGATGATACAATCCCCTCACCCTTAAAGGAACACCATCATTGTTGATCTAGCATTCATAAAAATAATTTTTACATAGAAAAAAAAAATGAATATGCATTCTTTTATGGCATCCTCTAGCTCCCATATGGATTCAACTATTTAGAAGTGATTCTATTGCACTTTTACCTACATGATGGCCTGATTTCAAATCATAGTCTCCTTCCTATCGATTATGAACTAAGGTTTTGACTGTAATTCTCTTTCTAGTTCCGCATGTATGAAATCTTAATCAATTACATGATTAGAATTATGTGCATACTTAAGCAAGGATATATGGAATATACCATGTGTTTTCACTGTGTTAGGTAGGTAAATTATGTATGCTATTAGCCCCACCCTTTCAAAAATCTCAAAGGGTCCAAAATAAAATGTTTCCATCTTAGCACATGACCTCACTTTTAATTAAATTCTCTTAGGTATAACTCAAATATACACAAACTCCCCCACTTGAAATTCCTTGTGAATTTTTCCCTGATCTACATATCTCTTCTGCCAATCTTGAGCCACTTTCAATTTTATTTATTTATATTGATCATCTCCTATTCCATTTCCTTTAACATTTCATGAATAGGCATGATTAGGCCCACTTGGTTATCCAAACTAATTGGAGTTTTTCATTTTCTACCATAAATGCTTCAAGGGAGTTCATCTCTAGGGATATTTGATACCCATTATTGTAAGAGAACTCCACCAGAGGTAGATATTTTTCCCATCTCTCTACCTATTTCATAACATATATTCTTATCATTTATTTCAACACCTAATTTATCATTTTTATATGCCCATTTGTTTGAGAGTGGTAGGTTTTGTTGAGTGTCAATTCTATCCCAAAATTTGCAAATAAATACTTCCAAAAATTGAAGTAAACTTGGAATCCTAATTTGAAAAAGTCTTTTTGGGAATTCCATGCAACCTAAAAAAAAATCCTAAAGATATGGGAAATGCCAATTTCCTTATAAGTGGATTTAACAAGAATGAGCTGGGCTTCCTTTCTCAACTTTTCTACCACCACCATGACTACATCATGTTGTTTGAGGGTTATTGGTAATCCAATGATGAAATCCATAACAATCACTTCTAAATTCATTTCTGACACTCGTATTGGCTGTAATAATCCTCCTAAGTGCTTGTGCTCCACCTTGACTTATGAGCATTTTAGACTTTTGGCATCATATTCCAAAATTTCGCCTTTCATCCTTGGCCAATAATAAATCTCCTGGAAATTAGAAACATCTTTTGGTAACATAGGTAACATGTATAAGGTCATTTATGAATCTCATCCATTTTGAGTTTCTTATTTTCAGTTACATTAGGTGTGTATATTTTCTCCTCTTCATTAATAAATCATATTTTGTTAGCTAATAATTAATTTCTATTTGCCCACGGGACTTTGGATTGATGGTGAATGGGTGCTTTGTTAAGGCACTCCTTGCGATAGGTCACCAGTTCAAATCCCCGTGGGTACTTAGGTTAGTCTTAATGTAGAAAAAAAAAAAAATAAATAATTTCTATTTTCCCCTTAAGCCCTTGCTTCAGGAATTCACTTATTTACTGAAAATGATCATCTCCTTGCAACACTTCCATAATTTTTTCTTTTAAGTTGGTCTCACAAGTGTTGATGGCTACTATGTGTATTGTTTTCACATTCATATTGAGTGAAACACCACATAATTCTCTTTACCTTTGATATTATTGGTTTCAAAATTAAATTCAATAACCATATCTCACCATCTCACTTGTCTAGCATTAAGTTTAGGCTAATTAAACAAATATTTTAGCTCACTTCGGTGTGTTATAAAGGTATATTTACTTTCAAGTAGATAATGTATCCACATATTTGGGAATTGAATGATGGTTTCCAACTCCATATCATGTGTAACATACATATGCTCATACCATTTAGCTTTTTAAATTCATAGAAAATTATATACCCATCTCTCATGAGGATTCCATTAATGCCTTCCAACCAAGAATTTGTGCATACCAAGAAATATTTATCATAGTTGGAAATATTTGGGATGGGGGCATTGTTTAAAATGTGCTTCAGTTGTTTGAAGCTTGCTTTGCACTCTCATGTCTAATTAAACTTGACTCCCTTCTTATGTAGTGTTGTAATTAGATGTACAATATTTGAATATGCTTCTATGGATATTCAGAAGTATCTAACTAGTCCCATAAACAACTTGATTTCTACTAAATTATAAGGAGTAGGCCACTCCATGATTGCCTTTACCTTTTAAATATTGACTATCACTCCTTTTGAGATGACACAACCCAAATAATACACTTGTTCTTTAAAGAAATCATGCCTTCTACGTTTAGTGTACAATTTATGCTACCACAACACTTCCAACAAGATTTTGAGGTACTCCACATGCTCTTTCTTGGTTATTGAGTATATCAAAATATCATCTATGAAAACCAGCATGCCTTTTTTTGAGAAGTGTAGCAAGAAAGTCTCACTTTGACTTTGCCTTTGTCAAATTAAGAAAAATTGAATTTCCACATCAGCAGATAACATGGAGGTAGTTAACTTGTGTGGCATGTCTCTTGTCACTCAGTTAGCTCAGTAAATTCGAGTTAGAGGACTTGGATTTCAGCTAAGAATGTTTGATTGCTAATTTGTAGCAATCAAGGTCAATTATTTCTAGTTGTATTCACTTAAACTAGTTCTAACTATTGGTAGGACTAGTTGGAGGTTAGTTGTGTAGTGGGATAACAATATAACTTAGAGATCATCCAGTTAACTAATCAATCAAGTCAAAGTAGCTAGTTCATGTAAGGAATTCTAGTTCCTCAGTTGTGGTGGGGATTCCAAGGCACTATAACATCAATTATAGACTAGTCTTGAGTGTACAGGTGTTGCATGTAATCAATGACCCAACCATGGGAATTAAACAATCAATTTTAGGAAAACTCCTATAGAATAGGGCCTAATTCCTTAGGATTTGTGCAAGGAAATAGGGGCTCAAGCAAAGGCAAAAATTGAGTAAGTTTGGGTCAAAGCTTCTCATTGAGCAGAGAGATAGGTTATTTACTGGAAGGTTGATCTAATATTGAGCTAGCAAACGTAATATAGTATATATTCATTTGTTTAATGCAAGCATGCTTAAGGGGTTTTTAGAAGTTTTGTTCCCTTAGAAAAATATTTTGCATGTGTGTGAATTCTTATTGCATGTCTGAGATTGTTGTTCTAAATTATGTATTGAATTCCATAGAGCAGTAGAGAAGAATTGTGTCTCTTGATTTAGATTAAAATTCCTTGAGAAGTTGTAATTCTAAACCATATTTCTACATGGTATCGGAGATTGACTCACATTAGAACAAGAATTTCGAAGTTGTTCCTTAGGAGATTTGAATTTGTAGTTTCAGTGTAGCAGGATCTCTTTAGAGTTAGGAATATGACCTTCAATGGGCTAAGATTAGAGTACGCCTTGGAAGGCAATTCAAATTTTGTTGCATGGAAGGATCACATGGAGGAATTGCTTGATGAAAATGGATTGCTAGAATATGTCAAGACAAAATTGCAAAACCAGGATCAACTAATGCACAAAACCTAGCCCAGTGGTAGAAAGATGTAGCCAAGGTGAGGAGAATTATCTTGGATGGAGTGTGAGACCACATTGTATCAAATATCCATGGGAAAGAAACTCCTTTTTCAATGTGGAAAGAATTGATAGAGCTATTTGAGAATAACAGTGACCATAGAAAATCCGCCCTCAAAGACAAACTTTGAAATATCAAGATGGATAAGAATGACACTATTGCGCAGTATCTCAATAGATTTAGAAAAGTTTGTGATGAGCTTTGAGGGGTTGGTGTGACTGTTGCGGAAGATGACCTAGTGAGGCTAGCTCTTCTAGGCCTTCCAAAATCTTAGCATAATTACTAGGACTCTATGAATGGAAGGGAAAATTTATCAAATTGGGAAAGGTTGTGGTTTGATTTGGTACAATAGGAAACCAAGAGAAATACTAGAGATGGAATAAAAAACATAGAAGCAAAAGAGAAATTATTTCTAGTTGGAAATGGATTAAAGGCCAAGGGAAAGGAGTCCCAAGGATAGGCTGAATCTAGACAAGGGAGTAGGAAGAAGTACTTGTCCAAAATAAAATTCTTCAATTATCATGAATTCAGGCACTATGCTACAATGTCCACATGAGAATTCTAGCAATAAGGAGCCTCCAATAGGAGCAATAGGTGAAGCATTGGCTTAACATTCAAGTTAGAATTAACCTTGATTGCTGCATGGCCAACACTGTGATGGGGAGTGTGTGGTGCTTGGACTCAGGTGCCTTGTTCCATATGACATGGTGTAGAGAGTTTTTTAGTGACCTGCAGGAGAAAGATATCCATATGAATATTTAATTTATGGATAACGGAGGGTACAATGCTACCAATATTAGTATAGTAACCTTTAATAGGGATTCATGCTCCCCTATTTGCCTCAAATATGTTATGTTTGTACCAGGATTGAAGGAGAACCTCATCTCTTTAGTAGTTTTGGAATACCAATTCTATGATGTGATCTTGAGTAAGGGGAAATATTGTCTGAGACACATAACTACTAGGAATGAGAAGTAGATTGAAGTAAGAGTGAGAAACCTCTACGAGATAGATTTAGATTTTTCCATGCGTGCAACTATACCTCTAGGAGTGAGGTGGGGTGATGCAGATCCTTAGTTTGATAGTTGTTGAAATTTGGGCAAGATCCATGAGGTGTTCTCCTCATGGATCATTACCGTACTATAGTGGCCCAGAATATTCAGTAGCAAGAGGATCATTGTCAATCAGATACTGAGGAGTGTAGAGGAGTGTTTACAATAGAGTATGAGGCTCAGTAGCAGAGTAAAAAACATTGTATTTTTCCTAGTAGATAGTTGCAGACATAGTTGATTCAATTTTTTTTGCTTCTCAGTTGTAGTTTAGTGAGAGGTGTTGCTATAGTACATTCCATGGGTGCAGGATAGGGGTGGTGGAAAATCCATTTTTTACTAAGAGGGAGTGTTGAGAAGTGTAGCAAGAAAGTATCAATTTGACTTTTCCATGGTAAAATTAAGAAAATTCAAATTTCCACATCAGTAGACAACTTGGAGGTAGTTAAATTATGTGACATGGCTCTTGTCACTCAGTTAGCTCAGTAAATTTGAGTTAGAGGGCTTGGAGTTCATTTAAGCATGTGTGATTGCTAATTTGTAGCAATCAATATCAGTTATTTCCATTTGTATTTAGTCAAACTAGTTGTAGTTGTTGATAGAACTAGTTGGAGGTCAGTTGTGCAGTGGGACGATGTTCTAACTTAGATATCATCTAGTTAATTGATCAATCAACTTGAAATAGCTAGTGCATGCAAGGAATTTGAGTTCCTCAAATGTGGTGGAGGTTCTAAGGTAGTGTAACACTAGTTGTATACTAGTCTTGAGTGTACAAGTGTTGTATGCAATCAATGATCCCACCTTGGGAATTACGCAATCAATTGTAGGAAAATTCCTATAGAATAGGGCCTAATTCCTTAAGATTTGTGCAAGGAAATAGGGGTTCAAGCAGAGGCGTAAATTGACTAAGTTGGGGTCATATCTTCTCATTAAGTAGAGAGATAGGTTATTCACTTGCAGGTTGAGTTTAGATTGAGCTAGAAATTGGAAGACAGTCTCTATTCATCTGATTAATACAAGAAGGCTTAAGGGGTTTTTAGTAGTTTCTTTCCCCTAGAAAAATATTGTGCATGTGTGTGATTTATTATTGCATGTATGAGATTTTTATTCTAAATTTTGAATTGAATTCTGCAGAGTAGTAGAATAGAATTGTGTCTCTTGATTTATATTAGAATTTCTTGAGTAGTTCCAATTCTACACCATATTTCTACAAATTTATCCAAATACCTACTAATAATGTTGTTCATTGGGAACATGAAGGTGGTTGGTTCATTTTTTAACCCAAATGGTACCACCGTGAATTCATAGTATCCATGTTAGGTTCTAAATTCCATATACTTGTGCATGTCTTCATCCTTTGATCAAGACTTCACTATGGCTTCCCACAATTAATAAAAAATATCATTAATTCATCTTGTTCAATTCTTTGTAATCAATACACAACCTAAGAGTACCATATTTCTTATTTACAAATAGCACTGGTCTCCCAAAGATGACACATTGGATCTAATATATTGTTTATCCAACATTTCCTTCAATTAGATCTTCAAATATACAAATTCAAGCATACTCAACATATACAATGCTCTGGACATAGGCATAGCCCCAAGCATGAGTTCTATGGAGAAATAAATGTCCCTCTTAGGTTATAGTCTAGGAATATCCTCCATAAAAACATTTTGTATTCCAGTAAAATGGGATTATCCTCTTCCTTCATCTACTTCTCCTCAGCTCAAATTTTCATCTATATGGAATATAATGGCCATCCATTTTTGCAAAATTACTTCAATTACCTATCTAAAATATTCCCTATATACATAGGCTTGATTACCCCATTCATTAATATTTGTTCTCCATTGGCGTGCATGCACTCCAAGGTTTTATTATAACAATGTAATATTCCCTTGTGCACTTCCATGAAATCCATAAAAATTAGTAATTTGTACAACCATAATCATAATACATTTAATATGGATTGAGATAGTAGGTTATTTATCTCAAACTGACATGATTCAATGGAATATGTTATTTTCCTTTTGGTCCTAGTAGCTAGTTTGACTAGACACAACTCGACATGTTCCTTTCTTTATAATATATATGCTTTGACAATTTGGGGTGTAATATAACTAATATTAGAATCAGGGTCAATTAAAATTGAAATAAGGCATTTGAAAATTATACCTTCCATCTATAACATTGAATCTTGGTGGTATGCTTTCCTATTTTCTAGTACCAAATAAACATAGGGTGTACTTTTGGCTACCTTATTGATAGTAGTGGTTTCCTAGATGTATTACACCCTATGTTATCTTTCTATCTTTGTACGTATTCCCTTAGTGGGTGTTCTTCTCCATAACCCCAACACTTCAATGCCTTTTTTTTTTAATTTCTTTGCCCCTTATTTTGTTGATATAGTTGATTTATCACCACTTAGAGGTGAGAAATTATACTAGAACTCACTTTTAGTTGGCATCTTAAACTTAATCATCCTCCTAGGTTGTTTGTAGCATGATGATTTTTCCCCTCTATTCTTGAAGCTAGAATTTTCCTTCCCTTTCCATTCTATATATAATTCATTCTTGTGCTTAGAATTATCATAACAATATTTTACTTTTCTAATGGTGTCTTTTAGAGTCATAGGTTCATTGAAATCTATTATATCATTATAGGACTATGATATCCCATTAAGGAAAAGTCATGTCTTCACCTTTTCATCTCTAATGTAGGGCATGTATCTTAGAAGTTCTATAAGTTGGTTGATGTAGGCCTCCATAGTGAGATATCCAAATTTATGTACATGTAACTCAACTTTGCATCATAATACCTTTCAAATAAGTAATTTCTCCCTAAAATATTTCTTAAATTTGTTCCAAGTCAAATTATTTTCTTATTTTCCATTTATATTCTTGAGGTCCTTGCACCATATATTAGCTTTAGCCCTCAAATTAAATATAGAAACATATTCCTTCATGTTCTCAAAGTAGTTATGCACTCTCAAGTACCTATTCATTCCCAATAGCCATATTTTAATCTCTTCACTCTTTATAATTTCTCCGTTGAAGGTAGAATGTTTTTCTTTCCTGAATTATTTAAGAAATAAACTCATGGATACCTTCTCTTCCTTTTCTTGTGAAATCCTGATTTGATTGTTGTACAAGGAAAGTGATTTGAATTGTTTATTCCACCTTTAGAGGTGTTTATTGATGTGACCTCACTGGTTTTAACTTCCTTTGCACCCCTATCTATCTTCCTAGACATGTTTCCTTTTGACTTTCCAATTTTTGGTGCATCAATATGAAATTTAGTTGGATTGAGAACCTACTTAGGCCTAAACCTATCCATATTGTTCATAGTTGGTTCGTGTTGTCTTTTCCTTTGCAAGTCTCACAAAATTTGTAGCACTATAACATTCACCTCTTCTTATTTTTCTTGGGCCTTAATTATTCTCTCATTATATTCCTTATAAATTCTTAGCTCAAACCTCAAAATTCTTAGTGTTTCCATCCAATCTATAGGAGCTTCTGTTGCCTTTCTTACATCAGGTCCATCTTCCCTAATGTGTCAGGTCTTACCGAGGATTAATTGTACCATTTAATTAAACATTTCTTGCTTTTAATACTATTTGATGGTCTTCTCATCTCTTTAAACAAACACATATATTAGTTTCAATAGTAATAATATTTAAAACACATATTATATTATCTTGGTTGCACTAACAATGATCTTACTTGTTGGACATTTAAATTTTGTTTCTACTGCATTACATAATTAGATATGGGTTAGATAAATCAACCAAAATATTTCCCCTTCATGCCACCCAATTCTCCATATTTCCACGTGGCCCCACTTTACTGGAACACATGGAAGCCTAGCCAACTTATCATATCAACTATTGGGTCCCCTAGGTGATGGACCTCTAAATTAGACATAAATTAAGGCCCATGCCTCGAAATTAAACATAAATTAAGGCCCATCTAACCATCCTTCGGCATATTAAACCTCTCTTTTTGCATTAGATAATGTATTTTTAACTTTAATATTTCATTAGGAATGTTTATGAATAATTTCATATTTATGCCTAATATTATTTATTTTTGTGGAATATTATGAGAATATTAGGCAGATTATGAAGTTTTGGAGGAGGAGATAATTTAGGGACTTGCTCCCTACTACAGGAGGATCGATATTAAATAATAAATCAACAAGATATTATGGAATTATGGCATAGATTGTTGAACTCCAATGATTGAGAAAATCTAGAAATGTGTTCCTTGCCATTTAATGCAAATTCCTAGTATTGGGAACCATATCCACTAATCAAGGGATTTTGGTGGGGAAAGATTCGTTATTTAATGGGGAATGATTCCTAATAATTTTGTATAAGTACCAAGTCTAATTTTCCTCTAGGGGGAGATTTTATTACTCTTCTTATGGAGAGAACTCATATTTTTGTAGCTCCATTGTATTTTCTTGCAGGGATGTAATTGTATTGATGAAAATAATGAAGATTGGTGTCATGTTCAACTTCTAAATATTTTTCTCCTCCATATGTCTCTGATTTTCCTTGGAACTTGGCCATCCCAGGAGCCTCAGAGCCCTTTTGTATCATTTGTTTTTATTCGTTTTCACTTATTATTCTCATGCATCTCTTGTTCTTGTTTCTTTCTATTTCTGCATTTAGTATTAATGGTTTCTTGTTGTAGGGCTGGGTTAAACAGTTAACATAAGTTATTTTGCAGGATCACAAACATAATTTAATCCTTGGAAAATATTTGGAAGGTCAAGTAATCATTGAGCTACTTGGATTATTTTTCTTATTCCCAAAACTAGATTTCTGGAACTCCTTTGTGGCAAAGAACAATAAATTTCTGCTATTTTTTAGAGTATGCTAATGAGATTCAATTGAGTTGGTTCCACTTTAATTAGATCAAAAAAACATTCAATTTAATATAAAAAATTACTCCATTTCATTTTCACTTGATTAGGTTAGGCATTTGATAGATTTGCTAGCTCACTAATTCTCGAATTTCTAGATTTTAGACTAGTAATTTTCTGTTATTTAATAAATCTTTCCCATGTATAGATGAATTTGTGGATAGATGCATAGAGTAATGGGTGTTGTTGTAGGAGATTCTACATTTCAGGGATACCTCATCTCGTTTTCCTCATCTAAGCCTCATCCACCCATGTTGCCAAAATCCACTAAAATCTCAATCTGAATTCTTGTTTTATAATAAAATATTTCCATTTCCATTGAGAAAATCTACCCATATTGAACCCTTGCTTGAGTTATGGGTAGTGTCCACCACCTCCATGCCTTATCCTTCCATTATCCACCTTTCCCAAGCTCCATTCCACCTTCTAGACCACTTCCTAAGCTTTTGACCTATTATTGTAATAAAATAGGGGATCCTGTAGGAACTAGTACATCCTGTAGCGACCTATTTTGAGCTAGAATTGAGAAAAATCATCATTGAATATGGGTTTAGGCCTCTACTTGACCTCCAAGCCATCAAAACCATTGTACCCCTCTTTCTCCACACCTGTCTCCCCTGCCAAAGAACAAGGAAATATTAGCATTTGCATTTATAAAATGAAAATATAAAGAAAAATAGTTCTTTTTATTTCTTAATTAGCACATGCATGCAATAGCTAATACTCCCTAGATCAAATTCCATTCTCAGTTAGTTTAAATCATAACCTATGATAAATAGGGTTAAGTTAGGTTTCTTTACATTTAGTTCAAGATCTTTATGCAATTAGAATATGTTTCTTTCCTTATACTTTGTTTCTTGCAATAGGTTAGGGTTTCAATTTCGAGCAGTTCATTTTCTACAATTAGTTTAGGATTTGATTTCAGTACATGCACTCCATTACATCATGACAACAAAGGAAGGACACGTTGTATGCTACACATATAGTGTTGATACCTCTTAAGTTTGTACGAACCCCTAGTTTATAATTAAAGTCAGTAGCCTTGGGAGTTGCAACATTCTTATTGCAATACCAAGGCTCATCACTAGGCCAAAAATTTTCATGAGAAACTTGCCTACTTGTTTTTCCTGGCTCGATAATGAACCATATCTGACATTTCCTAGCTTCATCAATTGTGGTTTATCTATCATCTCACTAATACCTTCCTATGCATATCAAAAGTTTTATATGGAAATAACTGATATTCGACATCCTAATAGGTTGACAACCTTATGCATGATTTTTTGATGGGTTGATGGCCAATAGGTCAGCCACCTGATACTTGATTTTATAATGGCTTGATGGCCCAATAGGCCATTTCATTGTTGTAACAACTGCCACCTAAAAATGATCCTCGCACCATGTCAACAAAAAATTGGTGTCGTGTAGCACCACATCAACACCATTTTTGTGCCACTTGGATGACACATTTATGCCATATAGTTGACATGTCATGATCATGGAAACTTCTTCCATCTCATAGTCCTTACTAGGTTTTGGTGTTGTCAATGGGGTGTAATTTTGAAAGAGGTGGATTCAACCTAACACCCAACAAAATTATCACTCAACATCCTAACACCCAGTATCATGATAATTTCTTAAGTACTAACTATTCATCACAATGCTTTCCAACCACTATAATGCCTCCAAATCAAAAGATATTCCCTTGAGAATCCCAAGGTACAATAAAGAGTCTTGTCTTCTCTTATAATCAATTGTTGGGAACCTGATGGCAGAATATGCTAAAAATCCCAATTAGATTCATGTACATTGATAGACATGTTAGGATTGTTACTATCAGGGACTTATGCATGGATGTTTTAGTGAGGTACTCGATCTATGACAAGTCAACCTCCCAAGTTACCAATATCCTGATGCTCTAGCATCCAATACTTGAGAGCATAAATATTCCACTAAGTTGTTCTCAATTGTTAAGGGGATCAACCCCAACCTTCGAGGAATTCCCAACCACCAATATGTCAGACTTATCCATGTAAAGGTGTTATGGCTGAGGACACCTAATACCTAGGGCTTGATAGCTCAAAAAGGACATTTGGGCCTATTCTAGAGGACTAGATCAAACTTCCATAGGGTAGAGGTTTTCCCAAAAAGACTCTAAAGGTTCAAACCCTCTTCACTATCCTGTAAATGTCATTCAAGGATGTTGCTTCTAGTCAAACATCTCTTAGAATACAAATGGGGAGATGGCCTATAGTCATCATACTCAACTTTAGTTAGCCAAAGTTAAGAATCTCTCTCTCTCACCCACACACATAGACACACATAGGAGCCTAGTGTTCTTGCTTACCTCCTTAGGAACTAAGTTCCTTAGACAAATAAATGCCTTCAAATCCTCTTTCTCTCAAAAAAGGCACAACCACTATTATTCCATCCCAAATTGGTCTCGGTAAGACCAACCAATCTAAAAAAATACAAATAACAAGCCTCATCCCCAATGAACCTTGCATCACATTTCATGATCTTTCCATTCATATGTATTATGAACAATATTCCTAGAGGTATTTCTCCACACATAAAAATTATTCACACAAGTGGAATTTACAACTAGAAAACAAGCATTTTCTCATCTCATTGTTACAACATACCCTATAGATCAGCATAGCCAATTCAAGAAATAATAAACAAAATTATCATTTCATACACACTTATTCATTATTTAGAACATAAATAAATCTATTATTACTATAAAGTACAATAACTAGAAAAATAATACACATAAAAATTAAGCAAAGATGCAATTTGATTAATGAGAGATAAATACACTTATCTAGTGCATTTAAGTTTCTAAAAACCAAAGGATAGTGAGCTACTCTAATCTTGACCTTAGACTTAGCTAAACTATAGTCTTCCTTGCAGTTGGTCATCCCTGAACTGAATATGATGCCCTAGGGAAATCTTCATTCATGGTCACTCACATATCATATTCGAGTAGTAAGTGTGAAGGCCACTCTCTTCACTTGTAGGATTTGGGATTGCACTTTAGTGGATGAGTCAGGCCTCTTAACATAAAAGATATAGCCATACAAGGTTGTCATAGCACAAAAGGGATCCCTTGACTAATATTACATTCCCTTATTGCTTCGCTTATTTAATGTCTCACATACCTCAGTCAAACAATTATTCATAAACACGTTCATGCACCTAAGCTTATGTGAAGGATTCTCATTAATTCCTTGTCTAGTTCACTTCATAACTCACCTCCACACTAAGTGGTCATGACTTAGAGGCTTCCAATGACCTCCCATTTAGAGTCACATCGCTTGCACATAGTTGATGGTTTTCAATATCTCTCAGGCATGTACTCTCTCCATTGTTCCCTCTCCTTTTTTACACAACTCTCTCTCTCTCTCTCTCTCTCTCTCTCTCTCTCTCTC
>APFE030372902.1:117222-128455 GCA_000404065.3 Pinus taeda
CTCTCTCTCTCTCTCTCTCTCTCTCTCTCTCTCTCTCTCTCTCTCTCCACAATGGTTGTAACACCCCAATTCATCCCATAGACCATCTGAAGGGAAACCTCTCCATAGCATCCCGTAGACCATCCAAAGGGAAACATCTCCATAGTGGTTGTAACACCCTCTCTCTCTCTCTCTCTCTCTCTCCCCATAGTGGTTGTAACACCCCCATTCATCCCTCTCTCTCTCTATCCATAGTGGTTGTAACACCCCCATTCATCTCTCTCTCTCTCTCTCTCTCTCTCTCTCTCTCTCTCTCTCTCTCTCCATAGTGGTTGTAACACCCCCATTCATCCCATAGACCATCCGAAGGGAAACGTCTCCATAGTGGTTGTAACACCCCCATGCATCCCATAGACCATCTGAAGGGAAACATAAGAAATTACTTTATGCTAACTTGACCTCCATAGTATTTTCATGGAAATGGGGTCACAAAAGTCCTCATTTTTCAACTTATTTAAAACTAAAAATAATAATAATACCATTTTGTATACCTCATCGACAACTTTCTGGTGATATAAATTTTGTCAAAATATGACACTGGGATCAAAAGTTATGGCCATTTAAAATTTAGCCACTAAACCCTTGCCATGTTGGCAAGGTACTTCCACGTGGTGCCCATGTGGCAACCCCAACTCACAAATATGATCCACATCACAACCTTTCCACGTGTCATGTCATAAGTGGGAGT
This sequence comes from Pinus taeda, assembly GCA_000404065.3. Classification (NCBI taxonomy): domain Eukaryota; kingdom Viridiplantae; phylum Streptophyta; class Pinopsida; order Pinales; family Pinaceae; genus Pinus; species Pinus taeda. The sequence goes on from APFE030372902.1 coordinate 117,950, forward strand.
GGCACACACCACATCATCCCCAAACTAGGAGTTACATCGAGCTGACCTTCTACATGATTTGCAACTATTCCATGTTAAAAGGGGATTCATCCCCTGGGCCCTTTCTTACACAGTAGTGCTACACACAGTGATGAACACCGAACACTCAGGTCATTCAGGTCTAGCCCCCAAACTGTGCCCCATGGCTTGTGATTGTGGCATCTTCCACATAACCTTACTTAGAGCCCACTAAACTAGCCTTGAATGGGTTGTTTAGGACTTTGGGCACGGAGTAACAATACTTCCGTTGAACTATATTAGGACCCACCTAAGTATTCATGCCTTTGGTATTTTGACCTTTATTATGTTTCCACGAATTCTTTGCAATTTCAGCCCCAAACCCCAAACTCTCAAAGCACTGAGCCTCACCATACAGTTTTTTAACTTTTTACCCATTTACAAGTTTCTTGGGATTTTTTAGGCTGCACTCTCTCTTGATCTTTAACATTTCTTTGTCTCAACACTTGGAATATTTTTATCCTTTATCAAGTTCCTGTTGGCACTTAGATATTTATGGCTATCTATCTCGATCTTTCAATATAATAGAGAAGGCTCAATGGATCTCTCATGCACAAGAATTTTTTTTACCTTCCTTCGCTTATTGTTGAAATATGATTACTAGCCCAATTGTGAACTTAGAGCCTCAATGATCATCCTATCTTTCCTACACCATGAGCATCTAGCCACCAATTATTAATAATGGCACTTAGGAAACCCATCCTATAATTAACATGGTCATCATATGAAATCATAAGAACCCCTCAGGAAATCATTATCATTTATCATAATCATGATAGAGATTATAGGGAGCATCAAGCCTCCCACATATGCATGTTTATCATTCAACCATTCATATGATCTACATAATGAATAAGATAATTTCCATTAGCCACACATGCCATATAGAAACAACATAAAATAGCACTGAATGGGAATCCACAACAACATAAGAAAAACCACTTATCTTATATTAGAGATGTGCTTGGAAAATGAGATTGGAACTTCAACTCTCCACCCAACCTTAGATTAACTACATTGTAGGATTTCTTGCAATCAGTCATCCCTAAGCTAAATTTAGATCTTGAGGAGGAGTTCTCAAAGGAATTAACCAACACTGCCAGTTGAAATAGGGAATTTAGAGATTACACCATCTCCACCCACTAGATAAAATAACGAATCTAGAGATTATATGATCTCCATCACTCGATTAATATATGGAATCCATATATTATACTATCTTCACCCACAAATTGATATAAGGAATCCATATATTATACCATATCCACCCTCTAGTTAATACAAGGACTCCAAATACTATACCATCTCTGCTCACCAATTAATATAGGAAATCTGAAGAGCACGCCATCTCCAGCCACCTATTAATATAGGTAATATCCAAGCTACACCACCTCCACTCTTATAATAATATAGTAAGTGGCTCCACCCTAAAACCTAGAGTCTAGAGATTAATGAGAATAACTAGGAAATAATATTTTTAGTGGCTCCACCCTGAACTTGGAATCCATACCTCACTAAAATGATTGTTAATCCTACAACCAAGCACAAGAAGACACCCTAGACAAGTTTTAACAAACAATCCAAAGGAACAGGGTCTCCACCCAAACCGAGAGTCCAGATAACCTCTCCCCTTCAACTGAGAGATGTCCACTATTCTTCTAGTTCTCATAACCAAAACATATGACTCCTTGTTGATCTATTAATGACCTTTTATTCCTCTTTCCCCACTATCCAGTAGTGGTACCTCTGGTCATTCTTAAACTATTGTTTGAATGTTGTTACTTCACTTATCCCAGGTCCTTCCTGCTACCTCCTGTTGCCTTGTGCTAATCCCTTTTGCCTTTGAATCCCCTATTTTTTCTCTATCCCCCTTTTCCTTCAACCATGTCATGGGATCCTCCTCCATGAGTAATCGTGGTGCCACCTTCCTCTTCATCATGTTTGCAAATATTATCATGGTGGTGTGCTGTCATGCTTTTTTCTTCCAATCGCAACTCCCTCTGGCTAAAAAGTTTTCCATATGACTAAGGTCAACCTACTACCTTTTTTCTTCAATCATTTTCCTTTTTATTTAAATTTACAACCATGAAATCTATCAATCATTCATACTACCATTATGTGAGCACTCTCCCCATTTCCCAAGCAACCTCCTCCTCAACAACTCTGAACCTGTGTCCCAATTCTCAGCTAGTCCCATTTCATTTAAAATTTGTTACAAGATTATCATTTACAATGGGTAGTTTTATCAAAAGGGGATGTCGCAACCTTGCCTCCTTGTAGGAACACCATCCTCGATGTTCTTTACCCAAACACAATTACAAAAAATGCTTAAACGAAACACAAATTGTGAGATTTATGTATATAACTCTATACAATAATTACATAATTATTTACATTTTCTCAGCCGAAAAAAAGAAATGGATATGTTTCTCAAATTTGATCAGCGATCTCCCACGTGGAATCCTCAGGCCCAAAGTGCCTCGACTACACTTTAACTTGCTCTATTACTCGATTCTGGAGCATGTGTTGCCTCTTATATAGAATGCATAAAGGCTCTAGCTAGAATTATTCCTTTATTTCTACATATAACATCAACAAATCAATCAATTGATTGCCATCCTATACATACTTTTAGAGTAAAGAAACATGAAAAACATTATGAACCTTTACTATTGGTGCAAAGGCCAACCTATACGCCATTGGCTCTATTCAAGCACTTGAAATGCCCCACAAAATGGTGGTGCAAGCTTTGCAAAAGACCTTATTTTTAGAGAGATTTCTTAGATATAACTCTTAAATAAACATGCTCCCCTTCCTTAAATTAATTATGCACTCCATGTTAGTCCACACACCTCTTCTACTTATCTTGGGCCACCTTTAAATTCTGCTTGATGGTTACTATCACTTGTTCCATTTCATTGAGAATATTAGGCCAAATAAGGACTCTATTCATTGGATCACTCCAACTAATAGGAGTATTTCGTCTTCTCGCTTAAAGATACTCAAATGGACTCATCCTTAAGGATTCTTAATAACTATTATTGTAAGAAAACTCCACTAGTGGAAGAAACTTCTCCCACTTCCTCAACTGGTGCATGACATACATTCTAAGCATGTCTTCTAGTACCCTATTTATCCTCTCTGTTTTCCCGTCATTTTGTAGATGGTGTGCAGTGCTATATTCCAATTTTGTCCCTAGGCCAACAAACAATTCCATCCAAAACATTGAAGTAAACTTTGCATCCCATTCTAAGATAATTTTCTTCGATACTCCATGCAACTTTAAAACCTATTTTATGAAAAATTGAGCTACATCACTTACTACATATGTTTATTTTACAGCTGCAAAGTGAGTTTCCTTGATCAATTTTTCAACCACTACCATGATGGAATTTTTTTGATTAGTGTCCTTGGAGAGCCTATAATAAAATCCATTGAAATTACTTCAGATTTCCATTTCAGAATGGGGATTGCATGTAGTAAGCCCAATGGATGTCTACATTTATCCTTTACCTTCTCGCATCCTATTCATTTAGAGATAAAATCAGCCCCCACGTTCTTCATTCTAGACCAATAATAATATTTCTTAATGGATGTTGCCATCTTTTAGTAACCTGGGTGACTGAACTATGGATTTTGGTGAAAATCATTCAGTATGAGGTTCTTCAAATCACCCTCTCTTGGCGCGCACACACACACACACACACACACACATATATATATATATTTTAAATATTATCATCCCATGTTTAGAGAGAGTAAAATTTCTATTCCTCACTCCATATGGTTATTACTGCATCTCTTCTTTTAATTGTTGATATTTAGCATACTTTTACCTGGATGTTTTAATTATCTCTTGGAGATTAGTACCATAGGAACTTATGGATGATATATGACATTGCTGCAACCTCTTTCTGAGTGCATCTAAAGCATTTTTTTCCTTGCCTTTTAGTGTGCTTTATATCAAATCCAAATTCACTAATTATGGCTAAACATTTAGCCTACTTGAGACTTTGTTTAGGATGATCAAATAAATACTTCAACCCTCCATGAAAGTATAGAGTCAATGATATGTGCATCCATAGCATTCATGTTGTAATTCCATTGTGGGCATGTCTTTTCTGGATGACATTCTTGATGAAAATAACAATATTGGTCCATGCCCATGCTCTTGAAAATCAACACGACATTCAAGCTTTGTGTAGAATTAGCCGACTAACTATTTTTGTCATCGTTGTTATGGAAATTCTTAAGGAAGTTACAATTCAAGGGCTTGCTGCTGAGAGTGGTATTGTTTGTCCTTTTCTTTAGCATTGCTAATTCATTAGACAAATTCTTGATAGTGCGGGTCAAACTTTCTAAATCAGTAGCCTCTTTATCTTTGGCCTTGTTTAAAGAGGTCTAATACCTTTTACCTGTGTCCTTGGAGTATTTGAATGATTAATTATGAACGATGACTCTAATTTCATTCAAGTCCTTCTCAAAAACAATGACATCTTCAAAATTTCGAGCCAAAGTTTCTTTCATTGTTCTCTTTACAAATTGTGAAATTCTTATTGGCAAGGAAAAAGTATAGTAATCAATTGTGATGGAGGCATGAGGTGCCATACCTGGAGGGAATTGGTTCAGTATCAGATTGAACTTTTGGTTAAATTCCTTCACATTCAATTTTTCCCTCTTTTCAAGTTCCCTAACTCTTTTAAATACATGACTGCCATTTTGTCATCGACGAACTTTTCCAAGAACAAGTTCCTAAACCCCCTCCAATTCTGAATTGAATTCACAGGATGACTATGATACCAAGTCAACACTCTACCATTTAAGGTACAAGGAAAGAGTTTACATGAAACATCGTCATAACGTACCTAGAGCATCTGCAGGTGTAGGTAGAAATTATCCAAATGGTCTTCCTCTTTGAATGCTTTGTTAGGGTCATATTTTTTTAACAACTTTTCTATTTGTTTGGACATCTTAAGTAAAATACCTAGGTAAATGGACCCTTAGTCATCTAATCTAGACCTTGGTCCTCCATGACTTCATTTTTATCCTCCTCCTCTTCATCAGAATCTGAGGGATCTTCTTCCTCATCTTCATGCGTGCCTAACCCGTGGAAAGTATCGTCTGAAAGTACAACATTGCTTCTGTCACCCCCATTAAAAGATGGAGGTTGCTTTGGTTTTTTTTTTTATCTTCTACAGATTCTGCCAACTCTTCATAGTAGCAAAAATCAAATCTTCTAGTCTAGAAACCACTATCCTGGTGGAAGGGCTTATATTCTTCTTCAGAAAATAAGGAATATTATATGCTCCATGAATCAATATGATAACCTTTGGAACTTATAGGTTATGGGTCAAATTTCCTAGATGTGCTCGTAAGAAATTTTGCAACTTTGTTTGGGGTTGGGATGAGAAGATCCATCTATTTCAGTAATATGAGTCGGAGAAGTGTTGGGAATATTGCTTCCTTGTCTTGAGGAAGTATGATGTATGTGAGTCGAGTTATCAACCATAAAAATCTAGCTACCCTCCTTCTAGCACCATAAATGTTGGCAGTATTGGACCTACCAACATTTAAGGGGTCTCCCCAATATGCAGTCCCAACTAGACCTCACACCATTTGGGATAGGAGCCCCATATGAAATACAATATGGCTGCCATTTACTTAAAAAATTTCCTTGGCTTTAGTTGCTAGCAAGATAGAGAATCACACATGCGCCTTTGAAAAGAAAGTAAGTATGCCTAGTGAATGTCCAGTTGCAAATGCATCAAGGTTCTTCTACTGTAGGGGGAAAGAAAGTGATCCTCTAGGAGAGAGGTAACAATACCACCATAATAAAGACACACATACACAAGAATGTGTTTGTCTAACATACAACAGAATAGTCCACACCATTGGCCCTATTCTTTCAAGCACTTGAAATGGCCCAAAAAACCGTGGTGCAAGCTTTGCAAAAGACCTTATTCTCAAAGAGATTTCTTAGATATAACTATTAAATAAACATGCTCCCCTTCTTTAAATTAATTATGTAATTCGTGTTAGTCCACATAACTCTACCTATCTTGGGCCACTTTTAAATTCTACTTTATGGTTACCATCTCGTGTTCCATTTCATTGAGAATATCAAGCCAAATAAGGACTCTATTCGTTGGATCACGCCAACTAATATGAGTATTTCATCTTCGCCCATAAAGATACTCAAATGGACTCATCCTTAAGGATGCTTAATAAATATTATTGTAAGAAAACTCCACTAGTGGAAGAAACTTCTCCCACTTCCTCAACTGATGTATGACATACATTCTAAACATGTCTTCTAGTACCCTGTTTATCCTCACTATATTCCTGTCATTTTGTAGATGGTGTGCGGTCCTAAATGCCAATTTTGTCCCTAGGCCAACAAAAGATTCCTTCCAGAACATTGAAGTAAACTTTGCATCCCATTCTAAGATAATTTTCTTCGGTACTCTGTGCAACCTCACAACCTATTTTATGAAACCTTGAGCTACATCACTTGCTACATAAGTTTATTTTATAGCCACAAAGTGAGTTTTCTTGCTCAATTTATCAACCACTACCATGTTGGAATTTTTTTCTTAGTGTCCTTGGGAAGCTTGTAGTAAAATCCATTGAAATTACTTCCCATTTCCATTTCAGAATGGGGATTGCATGTAGTAATCTCAATGGATGTCTACATTTATCCTTTACTTTCTCGTAACCTATTCATTTGAGATAAAATCAACCACCTTATTCTTCATTCTAGGCCAATAATAAGATTTCTTAATGGATGTTGGCATCTTTTGATAACCTGGGTGACTGAACTATGGAATTTTGTGAAACTCATTGAGTATGAGATTCTTCAAGTCACCCTATCTTGGAACATATATATAGTTTTTAAATATTATCAGCCCATCTTTAGAGAGTAAAATTTCTATTCCTCATATATATAGTTTTTAAATATTATCAGCCCATCTTCAGAGAGTAAAATTTCTATTCCTCACTTCATATGGTTATCACTGGATCTCTTCTTTTAATTGTTGATATTTAATATATTTTTACCTGGATGTTTTAATTATCTCTTGGAGATTAGTCCCATAGGAACTTATGAATGATATATGACATGGTTGCAGCCCATGGTAAATTTTAGGGGCGAATTATAGGCCAAAGGCGAAATTTGAGGGTTTTTACATTTTAAGAGGGCGAATTTTTTATTAAAAACCCTTTTCATATAGTTAGCCACAATTTTATTTAAAAAATAATTAATTTTTTGATTTTAGTCCAAAATAAAAAATGGGAACCGAACCTTCATTTGGCCCGATTTGTTAGTTTTGGGAATTTGTATTCCCTTAAAATCGTCGACTTTTGATATTTGCCTCTGGTTAGGGAGAAAATGATTTAATACCTGACATTGGGCACAATTTTTTTTAGTACCATGGGCCAATACCACTTGTCCAAAAACCATCTCTCATTTCACAATCAAAATACTTATAAATATTTTATTTGAATTTAATTTTATAACATTTTTTAATTAAATCTAAATGCAAAAATATTATAACTACTTTTAAGATATATCTAAATCCCTTATCACATTCAAATATATGAGATATAAATAATAGTTATAAATTAAGATCCATTTTACCATATAGTTAGTCTTAATAATTTTGTAACGATCATTATAACTTTATTAATAAGCACATAAAAATTTAATACTTATAATATAACAATTTTTTTAACCATGGATATTCACCCCCACTTTTCCATGGACATTATTAAGTTGTGAACATTCTTTGTTACAATACCATGGGCCAATACCATGACTTATCAATACCACATGCCCAAAAACCATCTCTCATTTTACAAAGTCAAAATATTTTATAGTTTTTTATTTTTTTTAATTTAATGTTATTACATTTTTGGTATGGAAAAGATATTGTATTGTCATGTTATGTTATCTAAACATTAGGACTCAATCAAATTAAAAAAATTGATTAATTAAAAATTAAAATATTTTGACTCAATGAAACTACATAAGAATAGAAATTACATTAAAAATAAAATTGATAATTATAATAATTAATAAATAAACGAACCTAGATCCATTTTAACTTTGGATCTATCTAGAGATTTGTTAATTAATAACCCTATGTTAAAATGAAAAGTCTACATTATTATTTTATGTCAAAAATTTAGATTATTATTTTTTTAAATCAATTTTTGTTGAGTATAGGTAAATTTGAAATAAAAACAAAAATAACTCTATGTAAAAATGAAAATTCTACGTTATTATTTTTTTATTATATCAAGAGATATTGTTTTGTCCATTAGTGGTTTTTGAGCTCAATGTTTATAAGAACCCATGGTATTCATGTGGAATATAGTCTATTTAAAGGGGGGAATTATACCATCCTAAATCCATCTTCTCATTCTCCCTCCCTCAATTTTGATTCACATTTTGCATTAGCCTTAACTGTCGATCTCTCAAGCTTGGAGAGGGATGGATCTTGGCTCGTGTATATCTAAAGAGAGGTATGCTATGAATTCTTAAAGTAGTATACTTGGATTTTCAAATGTAAGATTTTTTTTAAATAGGGATATCTTAAAGTAGTATACTTGGATTTGAAACATGTAATATTTTTTTTACATAGGGATATCATTTACTTTTGATTATGGTATTGCCTATTAAGTGCCCATATTCCAGTTTTGATGAGTTTTGATTATGGTTTTGTTCGGGTGCAACGTTTATGACCCTTTCCTATTAAGTGTCTATATTCTAGTTTTGATCAGGTGAAGAGTCTATGACCTTTGTCTATTAAGTGCCCATATTCTAGCTATCATTTGGGAGGTTTTTTTTATTGCATCCAAGGATGTTGTCTTGTTCTGTGAAGTTGCCAGTGGTTTTTGAGCTCTAGGTTTATCAGAACCCATGGTATTTCCCATGATATTCATGTGGAATATAGTCTTTTTAAAGGGGGAATTAAACTAGCCTAGATCCATCTTCTCCCTCTTCCTCTTCCTATATATCGAAACCATCATTTTTTATTCTCATTTCCCACTCACTAGGTTTTGATTCTCATAAACTAGCCTAGATCCATCTTCTCCCTCTTCCTCTGGGTATCCCTCAAAACCCTCGGTTTTCATTCTCATTTCCCATTCACCTTAACTAAGGATGGATCTAGGTTGGTGTGTATCAAAAGAGAAGTATATTGTGAATTCTTAAAGTAGTATACTCTGATTTGCAAAATGTAAGGTTTTTTTAGATAGGCATATAGTTTATTGGATTTGAAAAATGTAAGTCTTTTTTATATAGTGATATGGTTTACTTTTGATTATTGTTTTGATCAAGTGAAGCATCTATGACCCTTGCCTATTAAGTGCCCATATTTTAGATATGACTTGGGAGGTTTGCATAGGTTGATCATGATTGTGAAACCCTATTCGAAAAAAAAGACATCTATCCACTTAATTAATCTTTTTTTTTCATTTTGAATTAAAATAAAAATCAATAATATGAAAAATATCAATTATGGGGCTGAAAAATGTTGAAAATAATACTGAGAGGGGGGGTGAATCAGTATTATCTAGTTCTTTTAACAAATCTTCCTTATTTACACTTTGAATTAATTTTGCATATTAGTACCATAAAATAATGAGCAAGAAAAACAGACAGTCACATCAAAGAACACCAGATATAAGGTGGAAACCCAATGTGGGTGAAAACCACCTGCTGCAATATGTCTCTATCTTCTTTCAAATTAGAAACTCCTATTACAATGATCTTGTACTGGTGCAGTCCTTTACCAGTATGCAGGCTGCAACCTGCAGAGAGCTACAACTCTCTCTCGTTTTCCAGTCTCTCCTGGAAGGGAGCTACAACCCCCTACTTCTTTTCTTTCAAGGACAGCTTTTCATAAATTTTCAAACTTCTGTGGCGTCGTGCACCTCCGCAGCTATGCCTTCTATGGCGCCTCCGCACTGCGCCTTCGATGGCGCCTCTGTGGTGTCTCCTGTGGCGCCTCCGCACTACGCCTTCTGTGGCGCCTCTGTGGCGTCTCTGCACTGCGCCTTCTGTGGCGCCTCTGTGGCGTCTCCGCACTGCGCCTTCTGTGGCACCTCTGTGGTGTCTCCGCACTACGCCTTCTGTGGTGCCTCTGTGGCATCTCCTGTGGCGCCTCCACACTGCGCCTTCTATGGCACCTCTGTGGTGTCTCCGCACTGCGCCTTCTGTGGCACCTCTATGGCATCTCCGCACTGCGCCTTCTGTGGTGCCTCTGTGGCCTCTCTGCACTGCGCCTTCTGTGGCACCTCTGTGGCGTCTCCGCACTGCGTCTTCTGTGGCGCCTTCGCACTGCGCCTTCTGTGGCGCCTCCGCACTACGCCTTCTGTGGCGCCTCTGTGGCGTCTCCGCACTGCGCCTTCTGTGGCATCTCCGCACTGCGCCTTCTGTGGCGCCTC
>APFE030372932.1:0-13308 GCA_000404065.3 Pinus taeda
TCATTGATGGTCTCTTTTGAGGGGAAGCAGAAGCACAATTCAATGCAATCCCCACAGACACTGAGATTTCTTCCCTTCCTTCAACCTTTGGTCGAAGAGTAGGATTTATGATGCGCAAAAGGCGATGCTTGTCATCAATAAAGTTTTGAAGGTGGCTTCCCAGTAAGAATCTCCAGAAAAATAACCCCAAAGGAATAAACAACCTCCAACTTTCACTTCCCTTCATTTTCTTATTCTTGGTGTTTGTATCCTTCAGAAAATATAGAAAAGACTTTCAAGGTCTATAGTTTCATACACGGTCATTCTAAAAGGCATGGACAAATCAACCTTACTGGTGATGACTTCAATTTCAGGGACTTGTGCAATTACCAAGCCAGTGGGATACCTCTGAATAAGACTGCAGACTATTTGGAATAATAGCAAATGAAAATTCACTATAATATCAAATGCCACCAAGGTTAGTCGATAACAATCTAGCAGAGATAGCCCCAAGGATTAGCTTGGTTAGAAGATGCTTTAGTGCAAACACTCAAGGAGGTCTCGGGATCAAATGTCATTGAATATCTAGTGGTTACCAGCAATAGCTAAATAGGGGAAAAGTGTGGAATCCATAAGGAACTCATTATATGCAGGCTTGTGATTACCAACAGTAGCTAAACAGGGGAGATTGTGGAATACATAAGAAACTCATAATATGCAAGTGATTGAAGGGCTATCCTTATTAAAAATAAATAAAAAACAACCCTGCAAATATACATGAAATGGAAAAAAGAGAACAAGAGAACCCACCATAATAGGCATTTGCCAAGCTTCCATGTGGAATGTAGTCATAAACCAACAGTTTTTTCTCTATACCCCAATAGAAAGCTTGGAGGGGAACAATGTTGGGATGTTTAACCTACCGATTGCTTTAGCTTCTGCTTCAAAATCCTTGTACCCTTCCAAACCACCATCACCAAGTCACCTTACTGCAAAAGTCAGCCCATCTTCCAGAACTACCTTATACAATATAGTATAACCACTGGCACCCAATATATATGCAGAGGCTCTGAGTAGCTTATCTAATTCCATGTCAAAATCTCTATGTAATGTCACAAAAGTTCCTTGCTCTTGATCTCCATTGTCCGAGACACTTCCATCTGAGCTCTCATCAACTTTTTTAAGGTAGAGCCATCCAACTCTACCCGAATTGGAAGAATAGTCTCCATTGTTGGCCAACTGAATATGCCTGGTATTAGGCCCATGGTAGATAAAAGGGAGAATTTGATGACCTTCCTACAATCATAAATTTTCACAAAAGAAGCACGGTCAAGTTTTACGAGCCTTTATTGTAGTATGTAAATTTACTTCTTTATGTCTATATATCCCACAAAAGATTGTGGAGATTCCTACCTCAGCTCCACTAACAATATTCAATCTACCAATCTCACCACCACTGGCCATTATGCGCTCTCTCCTACAGTATCATATATCAATACAAATCAAGAGCTTGAAACAATAAACTGGCTAAACAAAGACTGGTTTCCACAATCAACCAACCAAAGGAATACATAAACTTGTATAGCACAAAGGGTCATCGTTTGTTCTGCATCATGGCAAGAATATTACTCTTCAAGATTGGACTCAACCCTATGATCAACAGTTAAAAGAGAAACCAACCCTCCAGGTGATTCAAGAATGCAACAAGAATCACCTACAGATGCTACCATGACTGTCCAGGAAACGCAATGGAGTTTTGAAATGGGCAGATTTTATAGTCTAACACTAACAACCAAAATTTTCTACATTGCTTTTATCAATATGAGAGCCTGAGAAGATAGGTGCAGGTGAAGCAATGGAGTTTTGAAATGGGTAGATTCTCTAATCTAAAACTAACTCAAGCAAAATTCTGTACATTGTTTTTATGAATATGAGAGCCTGAGACTATAGGTGCAGGTGAAGTAAAGGAGTTTTGAAATGGAAATTACAACAATAAAATTCTAAAATGAAACAACAAATGGATTTGGTACAAATTTGTTTTTGTTTGTTCCATTATTGTTGTATCTATAAATGGGTTTTTCTGCTTCTTGGCTTCGATCATGACCATTTGGGGTGGCCTTCTGCACTGATTTCCATATGCTTTCATCATCATGAGCTAGAGAGTCTATGATGTGTTTTGTCTTATAAGTCAGTTCTATACAATGTTCAGATTTCAAAAGATTTCATTCATGGCGTTTCTTCTCCTGTAATTTCAATCAGGGTGGTCTCTAAATATTGTGTTTCCTTGTGCAGTAAACTCAGTCTACATCATGGGGGAAGCTTACACACAACTGGAGCCTAACATCATGTTAGCTCAAGATCTGAAGGAGATGCATCTTTTTGGTATGATGCAGACCTACTGTGTTGTATGGACCAATTTCGAGAAAAAACTGACGACGCAAATTGACAGAACAGGGGGCCCAAACCCCACTTGGAACGACAAGGCCATATTCAGAGTGGAAGAGAGTTTTCTTTGCTGTGAAACCTCTGCTGTGATGATGGAGATATACTGCATGGGTTGCCTCAAGGATACCCTGCTAAGCACTGTGAGGGTCCTGCTTTCCACTCTCCTCAAGGGCTATGGGAGCACACCTTGCAGTGGGATGAGTTTCTTGGCACTACAGGTCCGTCGTCCTTCTGGTCACACACAGGGCATTCTCAACCTTGGCACCTTGATTCTTGATGGAGTAGATCTTCCCAGAATGAACAGATTCATCCCTGCCACTAGGGGGGCTATGGGTTTCAGAGATTTGATGGGGAATCCTGTCGAACCCAGGTCGTCATTTGTGGGAAAATTACTATCCATTAAACCTAATAATGTTGTTGATGCCCAAGAACAACAATCCCGCTGTGAAGACTTCAACAGTAGTGCATGCAAGGAACAGGGCAAAGATCAAGAAAAGCAGAAAGATGGTGGTGAGATGGTTGAGAAGGAGAAGAATAAAGCTGTTGGATTGAGGAATGAGGCTGCAAAAATTCAGCGTAGTCCATCTGACAGTAACATCTGTGCCAAGGAAGATTAAGATCCTGCTTTGGCTTACAACAAAGCAATAACAATTTATGCATAGTGTTATCATCAATAATATTATTGTGCAAGAATACGTTGGTTTTCTGTTATTATATTCTTTGTGCAAGTGCCTTCAATTCCTAGTTGATTCGTGAAGTGCTTATTATGGCATACATAAATATTTTGAAAATCACTAGCCACTGTGGATGAAACACTGGTTTATGTAAAAGTTTGAATAGATATATGAATCTGAAAAGGGCAAGTTCAGTGCCTTTAGTCTGCTACTTCGATATATATTCTTAGCCTATGTGGATGAGACATTGGTTTGTGTAAAAGTTTGAATAGATATGAGTCTGAATTTTGCAATGGGCATGTTCAGTGCCTTCAGTTTGCTACTTTGATAGATACTCTTAGCCACTATGGATCACACATTGGTTTGTTTAAAAATTTGAATAGATATATATGTCTCAAATGGGCAAGTTCAGTGCCTTCATTCTGCTACTTTGATATATACTCTTAGCCACGGTGGATGAAATATTGGTTTGTGTAGAAATTTGAGTAGATATATGAGTGAATTGGGCCAGTTCAGTGCCTTCAATCTTTGATATATACTACTCTTAGCCACTGTGGATGAAATATTGGTTTATGTAAAAATTTGAATAGATATACCATATATGAGTCTGAAATGGGCAAATTCAGTGCCTTCAGTCTGCTGCTTTGATATATACAGAGTATATATATTTGTTTAGAGGATGATCACTGCATTTTTAACTTATGTCCTTCATTAATCAAATCGATCTTTCAAAGACACAATAGGCTTTCATTATCTTGCAGAAAATGTTCCGTCCATATTAAGCCATAAGGATGAAAACCAAGCCAGATAATAATCAGATGCAAGTGACTATTGTTGAAAAATATTTGTAACTTTCGGTTTACTTTAACATTATTTTACAATCAAGAAAATACGGGAAAGAAGGCTATATTACAAGCCCATTAGATGAAGTTGGGGTAGATTTTATGGTTTGAAACTAACTCAACCAAAATTTTCTACATTGTTTTTATCAATATGAAAGCCTGAGAAGATAGGTGCAGGTGAAGCAATGGAGTTTTGAAATGGGTAGATTTTATAGTCTAACACTAACAACCAAAATTTTCTACATTGCCTTTATCAATATGAGAGCCTGAGAAGATAGGTACACGTGAAGCAATGGAGTTTTGAAATGGGTAGATTTTATAATCTAAAACTAACTCAAGCAAAATTTTGTACATTGTTTTTATGAATATGAGCCTAAGACTATAGGTGTTGGGGAAGTAATGGAGTTTTGAAATGGAAATTACAACAATAAAATTCTAAAATGAAACAACAAATGGATTTGGTACAAATTTGTTTTTGTTTGTTCCATTATTGTTGTATCTATGAATGGGTTTTTCTGCTTCTTGGCTTCGATCATGACCATTTGGGGTTGCCTTTGTCCAAAACTTCATTAGAATGCCACAGGGACTTCGAATTGTGGTAGCAAAGCATTAAGTACAACATTTGATTTATGGAGGAAAAGTTGTAAGATTTGTTTCGTTTCCCTAAAGAATTGCAGTAAACACTTTGTTGGAGCACTTGGAGCGTTGTTCTTTGCGAGGATTTCACCTCTGCAAAACTCGGTCCATATATATTCAGAGAAGAAAAGTATTTTTTGAAATACAATTTCAGATCATTTACGAAATAGAAATGAGTTTTTGACCGAGAATGTAACCATCTAGATAATATCAATCCAAGATTTTACCTTCATTTTTCAAAATCAAAGAAACTGTTAATGTAAAATCCTTAACAGATCTTTCTACTCCAAAGAAAGCTATAAAGATTTGGTAGAGTTTATAGAGTTTCCTAAATTTCCAATGACTTCAGATGTAGAAAAGAAAGTAGCAATGAGTTCTTCGTAATCTGTAAGTGCACAATGGAGCGTAGAGTTGCATTTAAACAGTCTCCGCAGCAAAATTAAAAGGAAAAGAAGAAAAAAAACGCCCGAATAAACTTGAAGTTCGCCGGCAGAGACATTAGAAACAGCAATCAGAGAATTTGAAGAAAACAAATGTTATAAGTAATACAGATATACTCTAAGCTGTTAGCTCCTACAATAGTCAGGCTGTGAATGAGCCTCATCAGCACAATAAAGAAAAGAAAGTGTACGTAAATAGCCGGCAAGACATCTAAGAAGATGAAAAACAGAATGAGAATATGATGTCAGATATACATGGAGTTACATTCGAGCAAAAGTAACTCTTGACACCTATATAAACAGCATACAAATAAACAGCATACAAGTGTTTTCAGCCGGAAACAATTAAGCATCACGAGGGATAAAAGTATCAAGAAGGATAAAACATATCAAAGTCTTAATCTAAAATCAATTAAGTGCAAAGAATAATCAAAAACCTCAAGCTCTTAACCTGAAATCAATTAAACACCAAAATGATCAAAAACTTCAAGGTTCACTGATCCAAGGTAAAAATGGATCTATACACATTTTTTTGTTTTCTGTGGTGATTGATATATATTACACAGAGAAGATCTAGAATCAATTAAACACCAAGAGACATAAAAAAAACAAGTGTGTTGCTCCAAGGTTAAGATGGATCCATACTCTTTTATATATTTCCTGGGCCGATGAAAACATATTACAGAGAGAAGTAAGATGAATCTCTGCGCTTTTTTTTCATTACTAGGCTGATAAATATAAATTAATGTAAAATTAGGAAAATAAAGTAGGGAAGGAATTACAGAGACAAAGTAACGGGGATCCCCCAACCAGGCCGTAGAGAGTCTCGACCAAAATAAATTTCAACCATAAACCTACATAAATCAAGATTGCAGTGTTCAGAAGCGAACGGACTTGCAGCTAATTTAGCCACAGACATACTGAGAAGATAAAACCCTTCAATTCCACAACCCTAAGTCACAGTTTAATGTAAGATAACGAATCCCTGAGTCTTTATCCAAAACGGCCATAACGCTCCACCTTCAGATTGCTGCAGTTGCCGAAGATGAGAGAGAAACAATGGTTCCTTGAGTATGCCAAGCGTTCTGTAGTTTGAAAAGTTAGTAATGAAAACCAGATATTTAATTCAACCGTAGAAATTATTCGAATCATCTAACATCAAATCAGACAGAAGATAACGATGATAGCAAAGACCACAGGAAAGTTCGTCTCAGAAGGAACGCCTTAGAGCGTAATTAGCAAATTCTTATCTATCAGTCATCGGTTATTGGGTTGGTGTGTACTATTTATTATTGAGCTATATTATCCAACTCGGCAAAACTATTTTGACCCGACAATTTATGGGATCTTCACAATGGCGTTTGTTGAAATTTGATATGATAACATCCTATTGAATCATTGAGTTCTGATAATATAATAGTAGTATTTATACCTCACATTTGACCTAAAATCTTGTTTGGTTGGATCTATCATCTTCCTCTGATGGAAAAGGGAAGCATTAAATGTTGGAGAGGTTTGCTCTGGAGAAAAGTATCAAATCAAGTTTCAATTATGTTTTAAGTGTAATATAAAGAGTTGTCTAGTGACCCAACCACTGATGTGAACTAATACCATTTGCAAATCACTCTCAATCATCACCTTGGTCACATGCACAACAAAACAAGGTAAGCACCTAGTGCGTTAAATATTGGGGTTTGATCATTTTTGTTATAACAAGGAAATGTCGACTAACTGAGGTCTGATAGGACTTAGTTCCTTTTTGGTTATGCCAAGGTTCTAACCATAGTTATATGTTTAATATTGTTAAGCCCTGGTGCTAAAGGCTCCTAAGTTTTGGGATTGTGAACAATCATGTTATTGATTGCGACTGCATTAGAGAGTTGGGGAAAGTGCCAATGGTGATGTATAAAATTAAACATCGATCCATAGTCATGATTAAAGTGGGCACTCAAGGGATCCTCCAAAAGGATATAAAAACATGATCTGGGGAAAGGGATTGAAAATTTTGATTTGGGCCACCATGTACAGAAAGTAGGATGCTTATGCCATCAATGGTGAGAAGGGAAAGGAGTGGGTGATAGGATATGGTGAAATCATCAAGAAAAGATGTTTTAAATAGTGAACATATGAAAAATCGATGACCCAACATGTGTGTGTGTGTGTATTCCACTTGAGTTTCTTTATTTCTTAGTATTATATGTGTATATTATGATATAATGATTACAATTTAAAAAGAAAAAGAATACAATTCTAAATAGATGTTGGTGTTGTTTTCAAGTCCTATAGGTTGTCATCTATGTAATAAATTTCATTCTTCTTGGGGAATTTTGTCCAATGCTCTTATGGACACTAATATGATGTAATTGGTTCTTATAGTTGCCCTTCTTCTATTCTCTTAGAAAAAAAAAAATTCTTCTTGTAAAGTTATCCTTTGTTATAGTGGTGGATTTGCTTCATCGTCTTCTTATATATCTATTTTCTAATTTCCTAGTGAGAATCATGGTGTGGAGGTCTGGTTCCTTGTTGGCGGCTAGTTTGACCTAAAAGATGCAAGATCCTTTAACTTTGGGGTCTTTGTTTCTGTCGATCACAAGCTTGTTGAATTTTTTTTTTTACTTTAAAAATCGTATGGTTTTAAGAGTAGCATTTTTGTTTAGGTAGGGTCTCCTTTCGACTTTGGGTTTTGTTGTTATATTTCTTGCCTTGGTGCACCTAGCTTATTTTTCTTGTCCTGATGTATCATTGTAATGACATTGGTAATATTCATGGAGTATTTTTCTATTTGAATTGAATTTTTTCATGCAAATGATTGGTTGAGGAGGGGAGGGAAGGGGTCTTTGTTGATAAGGCAGTATTCTCCAAAGCCCTGTTCCACCATGTAGTTTTTATTGGATTTGTTTGGATCATTCCTCTTTTGTAGATCCAACATAGCGGGTTGCAATGTGTATAATCTTAAAACAAGCTTTGCATTAGAAGGAAACTTTTTCATAATCCAGAGGCTACCTTTATGTATATTATTTTTCAACTAGCTTGATTTTTATTTAAAATATTTTCTTGAAGTCCATTTCCATACATATGTGGTCATATGTAGAAACATGCCTCTTTTGTCTCTCTATGCCCCTGGAAGGCTAACTGACTAGAGGAAATATAGGAGTGCGAAGTGCAGGCACAACTGACGTAATGAAGTATAAAAGCCTAACTTCAACCATGGTTTTGTATATTTCGTAAAAGAAAATATCTAACCTAGTATAAATGATACGATTGTTCCTACTTATCTAAGATTTCTAATACTTCCAACTTGCTCTTATTGTGAAAAAGGAGCACAAGTAATAAAGAAGGAATAGTTATAATAAGGAATAGTAATGGACTCCTTACTCTTAACATACAAATGCTACTTTATCTTTCATAATCATATTGACTAGTTTTTCTCTAAATGAGCTACATACTAGTGTTTTTTTATTTATACCTAACCATATATTACCTTATATACTTTTAGTGTTAGGATTTAAAAGCTATTAATAGAGTCTAGGTCTCATTGGATAAATAAAGTAAGGAATTTTTTTTATCCCCTTTCCCTTATGTGAGTGAAACCCTTATAATTGCAAGGGAAGGTTAGGTATTCTCACCCATCTTGGAGTGAGGAAGGGAGAGTACATGGATGGATCAAAATTGGAGTCTATGGCTTCATAAATAACCTTACTTTGCCCCAAAACCATGGCCTTAAGTTAAGGATAAGTCCTCTATCTATTCCTTTGTCAACTCTACCATGAAAAAAGCTTTCGCACAAGGGTAAATAAATGCCTCTTTTCTTTTTTTTTTTCCTCTTTCCAAGGTGGATAGGTAGAGGAGCTACATTGGAGGAAGATTGATAGGTCAAGGGAAGGATCTATGGTTGAATATTCCACCATGGATTCCTTCATCTTTGAGGGATTTTAGAGATTCTTTATGAGGGTGTCAACTTGTGTGATGAAGAGATGGTTGTGCAATTCGAAATGTAAGTTGCATCATCAATTTGGAGTTGGGAGGTACGTTGGGTCCTTGTAAATGAGAGTTCTACTATAACATCATGGAAGGGACAATGAAGACCAAAATAATGTGGTGGGGAAACTAGGGTTGAATCCTAGTTGCTAATTTATAAGCTCTAAAATTTATTTAAAATCTACCCCTTTCAATTTGTTACTTACATTTTGTTGATAGTGTTGTCATTGATGTTAGGTCAACAAGGCAGAAGGTGACAAGTAAAGAAGGTTGAGGAGGCAAAATCTAAATTTGGATATAATTATGAATTGGTGTGATACTCTAGAGATTAAGTTCCCCGCTATGAAATGATAAAGAAGAAACTTTCCATTAGTCAACAGTAAGTCATATCAAATCAACTGGGTAGCAAGCTCATGAGGGATTTCATGTTGAAGATCGAGAAGGTCGATAAGCACGAGAGGCTAAGAAGATCAAGAAGGTTAGCGCCTGAGATGATGTGGCAGGACATGTAATCCAAATGACATGGATTTTAGGTGGAAATACAAATGATGTGGCAACTTGAAGAGATGACACATGACACTCATTTTTGGCATTTCTAGGTGGCCAATTAGACAGGTGGTAGATGACATGGCAAGACATGTGGTAAAATAATATGTGGTTCTTGGCGTTTGGTCCATGGAGGCAGAATGTGACAAACTCAAATGCCTCAATATCTGTGCCAAGACTTTGCTTGGTAAAGTTTTTTGCTAAAGAATTTTTGTGATTGTACTGTTGATAGACATAAACCACATGAGAAAAACATTCACAACACTTGTGGGTCTATATCAGGCCTCAGGTCATCAAAACATTGGATGTTGAAATTGAACCAATAGTGGATCATACTAAGGGAAGAGTCTTGAAGTTCTGGGACAGTTAGCTGCCAATTGCAACAAACAATAAGGATTTCCATCAAGTGAAATTTTGTTTATCAGTATCAGGACTTCGGAGTTAGTATTGTGTTCGACTAGTAGAGTTCCAACTGCTCTAGGTTCCACAAAAAAACAGTGTTGGTCAGAAGTTCTTAGCATATTGGTTTTTCAGTAATAGACAAGGGAGTGGCTATTGAGAGAGGTCACAGTTCCAAAAGTCAAAGTTTCGTTGGGGACTCAGTCATAAGGAACGATCTTGTATCATTAATAGAAAAACTACATAGGCAAGAAAAGGCACAAAGATAGATCCAAATAGAGAAAAGAGTGTGCACAAAGTTTAAACATAAATAGGCAGTTAGAGGATAATGTAGTGATTAGAGAATATGACAGAGCATATATGCCATTATCAAGCATGAATGAGGTAAGCACATGCATAAGAAGAGTATGAGCATGTGGAGAGCATAAGTGTGAAGTGGATATGTAAATTGTGTGAGGGAAAGGAGATATCTAGAGATTTGGTCCACATAAGAGATAGAACTAAAAGCACAAAGACAAAGCATTGGTAGATTTGAGAAAAAACATACAAACAAAGTGTGCAATTAAGAAGTGGGAGATCTAGGCCAATAAAGAGTGTATAGATCATAATGTTGTACTATGTAGTGTGGTAGAAGACTGACATTCAACCAAAAAGAGAAGGACAATGCTAAGAAAGAAAAGAAAAGAAGAAGATATGAATTAAAGGTTGGTGTTTGTATAAGAATTAGAGAAGGTGCCTTTGGAACGAGTTTGAAAATGTGATAAAATAAAGATTCAGAAAGTGAAAGGAATTGAATCAAGCGATCTAAATGGAATTGGTGTCTCTTGCAAGTTGTTGCTTTCAAATATGAGGGAGTTAATGTCTCCAACAAGTTGGTGCTTGCAAAATTTGTGGGGGTTGCTACCTCCATCAAGTTGATTCTTGTAAAATTAGAAGGGATTGGTATTTCCTTTATGTTGGAGCCTACAAAAATTATAAAAATAAGTTAGTGACTATTTAAATCAAATAATCAAATTAAAATTTATAGTGTTTTTTCCAAATAAATTCATATGTATATCTTGTATTCAATGCTCTTATATAACTAGTATAATATATTTTGTGATTACATATTTTCGCACATATATAACTATATTTACTAATTAACTATTAAAATAATTGTTAATCCACAGCGTCTAATATATTCTATAAATTTATTATATCATATTAATCTTTCTTTATTATAAATATTCCTTATATATACTTAATACAATAATCCTTACTTTTCTAATTCATTTTTTTGTTTTAAATTTAGTATACTAATTTATTTTTACAATCTAAAATAAACACATCTTGAGTGATACGTTTTTGCTAGAAATATTAGTTTTATTATAGTGTGTAGATTAAAATTAATGAGTATTATAATTATTTTATTCTACTGACCTTTTCACATAAAATTTCCAGAGCCTAAACGTTGAGATGGCCGAGTTGGTCTAAGGCGCCAGATTAAGGTTCTGGTCCGAAAGGGCGTGGGTTCAAATCCCACTCTCAACAACATTACTTTTGTTTGTGGTTTCTAATCCCACTCCCAGAGAAAGTACTTGTAAAGTAATAATCTCTAAATGTTTTACAAAGTTGTCAGGATGGCCGAGTGGTCTGAGGCGCCAGACTCAAGTTCTGGTCTTCGAAAGAGGGCGTGGGTTCAAATCCCACTTCTGACAAAACAAATAGGATTGCCAATTAAGAACCATTTTTACTTACTGCGAAGGTAACGTCTGCTCTTTTGCTTTCGTCATGTTTTCTGGGGTGATTCTCGCTGAGGGTGCCAGAGGTCCCGGGTTCAACCCAAGGAATGCTCCGTAATATGGTAATGTTTGCTCTTTTTCTTCGATGTACGCCATAGCTAAGGCCACATGATATGGAGAGCTGGAGATCAAAGATTGAGAAGCCTGTGTCAAACAAGAATGAAGGTCCGCTGTTCCCAACGAAATACATAAGACTGCCAGACCACCTAAAAACAAAGATGATGTCTGTAAATTATATTTAGCACTCTTAAATATTTGTAACAAATTTGCAAAGTTTGAAGATCTGTCATCATCTTAACTACCACATGCATTTAACTGAATTTGATAAGTATAAGTCATTTGGATCTCTTACATAATTGTAACACTTTCTGAGAAATTTCCATGATGTGAACTACCAATGCACTCAACTACCACATGCATTTCACTGAATTTGATAAGTCATTTGGATATCTTAAATACTTGTAACACTTTTTGAGAATGTTTCATGATGTTAACTACCAATGCATTTTAGAGAGTAGGATAAGTGATGATGCTCATAGGTTTTTATGATATCAATTTCTATTCAAAGTGGCAACCAACTCACCCGAAACCTTTTTCTAGATTTTCATTAGTTAGTCCATAATCTTTATTACTTTTTATTAATAGTAAAAAGGATTGTATTGAGTATATATAGTTAATATTGGACCAGAAGAACTCACTTAAGAGATCATGCCTCCAACCAGGTATGACATACTAAGCACTTTTTTTACTTGATTACATATGTGAAAAGATCTCTTCTGATATTAGACATTAGAGGTGTTCAAGGGTTTTTCTTTTTCCCTTTTTTCCTACGAACATCTACCCATCCTACAGATTTATCAGTTACAACTGAGGATAATGCCATATCATTGTTTTTCAGAGAAAATTCCATCGTTATTGCCTCCTCAGAGTGTGAGATATCCTTATCACTATTTGAATGATCAAACTCATGAGGTCGTTTATGCCCATTGGTTGTTGTGACGACTAATGCTGATGATTTTTCATTCTCCACAATCGGATAATTCTTTTCCACTGTGTGCAGAGGCATATATCTCGTAGGATGCATAGGATCTTGCGAAGCCAAAGAATTAGGAAATGTCTTTTCTTGTTGAGGGTTGTCTTTCTTATTACTTGTCACATTCTTGACGTTTGAAGCTACCTTTTGATCATGCCATCTGTTATCACTTAAAACCACAGTTCACCTATGTCCAAAGATCCATATAAAATTTTTGTTTCAAGTCAATAGGTTTTTAGGTGTGTCACTTTGAAATTAGTTTTTCCAAAGGTGTTGATGTAAGTCCTTGTAAAAACCGTTAGATACCATCTCTCATAGCGTGTCTTGTCTTGATTGCATCATTCTGATTTTGCATAATTTCGCAGCGTAATATGATTGGCCAGTTTAGCTGCGCAATCATTTTCCACCTTTCCGCAGCATATCATTGAGCAGCCATTTCGTAGCACGGTATGTCATTTCATAATTGCTTGCGCTACGAAATCAGGGATTCGGGTTTTTTCTGCAGCATATTTCCTTGAAATGTCAAATCTCGGGAGGTGAGTCATCAGAACCGTT